>JADGIP010000308.1:0-22915 GCA_016618355.2 Astraeus odoratus | reverse complement strand
GAGCGTTCGAGAGGTAGTCGTAGGCTCACTACTGCCCGGTACTGTCTCGCCATCCGCCAGCGTCATGACCCCAAGAGTGAGGTGGAGACGCCGAGGAGCAATCACGATGGATCGATCGAGTCCAGGCAGCGCTGGCGTGCATTGCAGTAGACCGTTCGTAAAGGAAGAGATGGACTCCCGCAGGCGTGCATGGTGCCCCTAGATGATGATACAATTCCTTCAGTACGGCATGTGCGGGAGTGCCAAGGACGTCTACTTGCAATCGGAAGACAGAGGACTGCGCTCCATCAAGGTTAGGGGAGGTACACATCACTGGACGCATAGCCCGACTCACAGTGAGTTAGTCTAGGGTTGCTGTTCCTGGCTTGGTTCCTGGCTCTGCTGCTGTATCCACTGTATAAACGACGTCCGCCTCTGGCAGCAGATGGGGGAACCATGTTCAAGTCCGGCGTCAAATGTGGAGTCCCTGACGGCTGAACGCAACAAGCTGACGCAAGGCTTGTCAGGTAACTCAAGCTTATGTAGCTCCATTTCGAGTGCCTGCTGCTTGGAGTACAGCAGACCAGGAACACGCCAAGCACAGCTGCTCGAGTGGTACTGTAATGTGACCTGCATGTGAAATGACCTGCGAGTCATACGCAGATCGACGTGCCTGCACGGTCATTGGCATTTACACTGCGCAAGGGTCCTAGAGTCCTGGTGTTAGCTGGCAAGTAGGCTAGGACACGGGCTACCAGGGGCAACTACAGCTGAACGACCACCACAAGTGCCACTGCCACACAGTAAGTACAGTAGGACGACGGATCACATAGCACCCGAGCTTAGCAGTGTTTAGCAGAACCAGTGCGCGGTGGTCCCTTACACTACACATACGTCGTACGTGATGACCAGGTGATAGCATTTTTCCGGGCCCACCCTGAGGTTCCCCGGACCCCAACACACAAAACGCCTAACGGTACCGGAGGGCGGAGGCCGTACATACGATGTCGTTGTACGAGGTTGGCGGTTCTGACTTGCGAACATATGTGCGACGAAACGATGCGGAGAACTGTTTTACTTGGTTCGCGGACTTTGTCGAATCTAATTTGGTGTTGTCCCTGAAATTTCCAACGCGTTGTGGTCATCTACAAACTATCCACTCCTCTTCGTCCCTCCGTCCCATTCCTACCCCCTCGTCCCACCAGCTACTCGTCCCATTCTTTTCTCATATATCCGACCGTTCACTTCCTTTCGGGCCGATGCACACCTGCCGGTCGTCGTGTTAGTCTTCGCTGGTTTCCATCCCACGCGCGCTGCCCTCGCCGTATTTTGTATTACTTCCGGTGCTGGGAATCTCACTGCTTCGCTCTTGCAATCTACTCGTCATCTGGTCGCGCCTAGTCGCACTCTTACATACTAGGGACCCCCCTCTTCTCGTACATACCTTGGGACTACCGCCAATGCCGAATGTCGCTAGGGCACACTCTTCTGCCCGGAGCGGAGAGATTGGTAAAGACCACTTAGCAAGACATCGCCGTAACGAAGGTTCTGGCGGAAGCTCCGGAATCGTGCTCAACTTGGACATGGTCTGGACAAGTTATTTTGCGATGTGAGTGTGCTTGTCTTCTAACATATCCACGCGTCCCTCCGATCGGACGCCGGGACCAACGCTGCGGCCCTCGTATACTTATGGCGTAGTACCTCGTGTTCTCGTATCTCTCCCGCATTCCGCGTCCCGTCGAACGCTCTTAAACCCGAGCATGCGCTGACGCCCTCTTCAGAGCGTACACCCTACCCGTCCAAGTGGGCACCGCCCAGCAAAATTTCTCCCTTCAGGTGGACACTGGCTCATCGGACTTGGTAAGTCATGTCCTCACACTCTAGGACACTGTGCTCATTCACGCAAACTACCGGTCCGTAGTGGGTCGCGTCAAAAGCTTGCTCCAGCAGTTCCTGTTCCTCGACGGGCGGACGGTTATACGACCCCAGTTCTTCCACCCCCACGGGCCAAACCTTCGATATCGAATACGTCCAGGGCAGCGTCGACGGTCCCATCGTCTGGGACACGGTCCAGATCGGGGGGTACATCATCTCAAACCAGGCCCTTGGTAAGGAAGACTCGAATTTTTGAGCTCTATTGTACATTACACATTAACGGATACATTTAGCCGCAGCAACCTCTGTTAATAATGAACCTCTGTCTTACGACTTTGATGGCATACTAGGTCTTGCTCTCCCTTTAAACTCCGTCATTCAGCAGAAAATCCCAGCGCAGACGGGCAACATCCCTGATGGTGCACCCATCTCTTCTAATCTGTTCTCTATCAGCCCATCCACCGATGCTCCATCACAACCTTTCTTTTCACTCTCCCTTGCTAGACCTGGCTCAAGTCAGGTCCCTTCTCTTCTCGGAATTGGTCGACATCCGTCCAGCATTGTATCTGACCCTACTAAAATTCGGTACTCTCAAATCGTGAGCGATAGTGTCGGTGAACTGTATTGGAAAACAAGCATCAGGGCCATCACGGTCTACGTCAATGGTCAAGCAAAACCAGTTACTCTTCAGTCCCTCTCGCACGCGTTGTATCCCACCGCAGTCCTGGACTCTGGAATGCCGGTGATAATGACAACGTCAGAGATCGCGAACGGTATATATGGCGCCTTGGGAATCAGCCCCGCCTCAGACGGCCAATGTATGTCACCGTCCAAGCTCAGCTATGTAATTATTTTGTTCATCAGAACCTTTATCCAGATTATGTCCCATGCACCACACCCATAAACATGACCGTGACTCTTGACGGCCAACCAGAGCTTCCGATTCACCCGCTTGACCTTACTGCTGAGCCATCCAACCAGTCGGGTGCCCAGTACTGTATCGGTCTCATCCAGTCTGCCGACTCGCAACTGCAATCAAACTCCGCCATTGGCGACATGGTCCTTGGCGTCCCATTCATGCGAAATGTGTACACTGTCATGGCCTACGAAAATCCAAGCGCCGATGGCACCTTTAATACGTCGGTCCTCTCAGGCATCCAGCCGACCCTCGGTTTACTGGGCCTGACAAACGCAACGCAGGCCATGGAGGAGTTCTACACAGTGCGCGTGCTAAACCAACCACTTAATCCATCGTCGACGCCTACCCCCTCCGCTGCAGATGGAGGAAATTCGCTATCCGTTGGCGTTGAAGTGCTTATTGGTCTGGTCGGGTTCTTTGCGTTGTGTGTCGCTGCATTTGGTTTGCGGTGCTTCTTTGCGCGGAGGAAGTGGCGCAAACACGCTAATGCAGCTTCTGTGTCCTCGTCGCAGCCGGACAGCGATGGGGAGCAGAAAGTGGGGTATGCCGCGTATGAGCTTACAAGACGGAACTCGCGTTCAAGCAGTGTCGAGGAAACACCTGGTCTCACGGATACACTCCGCACGTTCGCGTTCGAGCCCCATAAGGAGAGGGGTGTGTCACAATATACCGTCGATAGTGGACGGACCTACGTTGACGATCCTGGTGTTGGCGTTGGCGAGTTCGGCGTTAAAGAGCAAGATAAGCTAGCCGCGATGAGTCCGCGTTCGTGGCGGGATACGCTCGGACCGGATGTGATAAGCACACCAACCTCTCCTGAATTCCCCGTGTACCAGCACATATCACGCGAGCTTGCGTCGGTTCCCCTGCTTGCGCACCATAATCACCATCGGCGAAGTAACTCTGACAGTAGTGATCTCGCTGAGTTTGGGTCTCCGTTCATGAGCTTGGGCATGGCGGGCATTGGCACTGCGGCCCGTGGCAGTCAAATCGATCCTGATTTGGGTTCGCTGCACACTAGGATGCGGAGCGATAGCAGTGGGCTGAGTGCCCTCTCAACCATGCCACTGCGTTCTGCTGCTACTGCAGCGCGCAGTTCGTATTTGAATTCAAGTACGTCAAGCCGACGATCTGTTGCGGGGCCTCGCGACCCACGACCTCGGAGCACTGCATCGAGGGTGCTTCGTGAAGGAAATACGTTACACGAAGCACAGCGTCCTGCGGAGCAGGAACAACGGGATGAAATACCGTCATGACCTGGGCACCTTTGGCACGTACGTACATCGTATGCATTTACGTGATTCCGCGCGACACCGCCTTCCATCTCACTACAGTTCGTCTGACACTCTCACGGGAGATACACTTCACTTTGCCTTGAACTAGCTCAAGCGCCAACTACGACATCCCTGTACTCCGTTCAGTCTACGGCTGGTATGTCGCCTACATACCTCTGGCACAGCCTATCACTTCCTCCGGTCTCTCCAGACCATCCCACCGGCCTCGTCACAGTCACCATATCCTCTTCTGTTTGATATCACATACTGTAGAAGACATCGGGACATTCAGACACTCCTATTCTCTCGGACACTGTCATTAGCCTTCAGTTTATCATCTACCCACCCATTCATTCACCTCCCTACGCAGTAGCAGATCTATTGTCTCCTGGGGTCTTCGTTATCGATATTACAGCCAATATATGTACTTTGTACCACGCTAGTCATGTTGATATAATTACTGCACGCCTTTACAGAAGGGAACAAATACGTGGATGTGAAGTATGATACTGCTACTGCAATGTCATTTATCCAATGGCCACGCTCAGGGTTGGTCGTGTGCAATTGTGCTCTGTTTCACCTGGTTATGGTCATGACGATTATTTTCCTTAAGCATGGTATGTATACTCCCACGATACCGAATAGCCATGAAGAGAAATACATACATCTATCTGACTTGGAAGTATGTCGGGCTTAATTCACGCCAGCCTGTGACTGCTCCGAAAACCAAATCGATAAGAATGGTCCAGTCGCGATCACATTACGGCCATGTATTTACTATGGATGTCAATAAAACGAGGTAAGGGGACTATGCACGTAGACTCTCGAACACGGATAGGTTGGTGACAGTATGGAGAGTGCTGTTGCTCCGCAACATCCCTACCACCAACTGCTGCCATATAGATTTGATGATGTACATAAGCTATGTGATACGACAATCATTGCCGTCGTGGGAGCCTCTTCTCTCTCAATTCCTCGGCAAGAATGACATCCGGGTCGCGTCCCGCAACTTCGGGGAGGAGCAACGTGAAACCTGCAAATTATGTTAAAATGCCCGCTATACCTCGAAAAGGACGAAGAAGACGAACCAGCCCCGAGGAGAGAACAGCCAAAGAATACTGCATTTCGGCCAATCGTCAGTTATTACTGCGGACACAATCCATGAGAACAGAAGTCTCACTCCAAAGTACTGCAGGGGTCCCTATTTTCGACGTCAACGTATTAAACACGAGTGCCGAAATAATCGCCCCGGCCTTTCCGCACGCAGCCGAGATTCCGTGTGCAGACGCACGGTATTTGGTGGGGAAGACTTCAGCTGGGTAACACTACCGAGAAAGCCTTTTGTAAACCGCCATGGAAAGGGGTGAGCAACGTGCTTACGTATGTCGTGCTGTGCAATGACGAAGATCGCAGAGGTTAGCGATGGTTCATAGGACGATGGGGATCACTCACGTGTTAGGACCGAAGTTGAAGAAAAACTAGGATTTGCACGTATCAGATCAGGGGATGTACAAGCACAAGTAAGGTTGAGATACCTGGAGGAACGCGAAACAGACGATGAACGAGGGTTTGCTAAGGGCAGTGAATTTGCCGGCGAGGATTCCCACTTCGAGAGACAACGTGTATGTTAAAGCCTCGCGGTATGAATTGGTGCAATCACTTACGGAAGAGGGCAGTCATGAAAAAGCCTTGGATCTGGATGACTTTGCGACCCAGCTTCTCGATCGTCAAGACAGAAACGTAGTATCCTGCGCGGAACGGGTATATGCCTGTGTTAACTTTGAAGGTGGAAGAAGATCGCAGCACACACCAGGCACGAATCCAAGAGCAGTGATGATTATATTCCCGGTGGAGATCTTGAACAGCTTTTCCCAGGCTGTGCCAGTGGACCCGTCGTAACCGATCGTTTGCAGGACGACGTTTTGGTTCAAGTTGATGCCGTAGAAACTGATTATAGCTAATCAATAACGCCTGACGGGACGATGAACCAGAAGGCTCACGCAATGTCCAATAAAAACCAGCATGTACAGGTTCCTATCAAGATCTTCGCATGGCGCCACTCAGAGAAGTACTCGACGAACTCTGCAGAGTGGGATCAGTTGATGGAAGTGTGCCTGATGGCATCCTTGGCTCACCCTTGAAGTGGGCCTTCCGTTCCACATGTTCGTCTATCTGTAACGAGTCTTGCCCGGAGCTGGAAACCTTGACATCACCCTTCGAGTCCTTGAGATCATCCTCCTCTTCACTAGTCATGTTCTTGGCATTCTCATAGCGCTCGGCCTCTGGGAGGGTCAGCCGTTGATACAATGTCCCGAATGCAGGAATCAAAGATATGCCGACAACAATTCTCCATACTAGTGGCTATTAGACGATAAAGTCGAAGATTTGACAATCGTGTCACTGACCTCCATCAACTTTGGATGTTTCCCCCTCGTCGTTCATTACATGTTTGTAACAAGCTAAGACGATGATGGTCGCTAAGCTGCCCACGAAGCTTCCCCAGCCCTGATTGGCGAAGATATATGCAAGAAGAGTACCGCGCTTGCGGATCACGGCTCGGTCACTTGTCACGGAAGCGGACATGGGGTAATCGCCCCCGACACCGATCCCGAGAACGATACGGAATACGGTAAGCCAAATCAAGACACCATCCGGGGAAAGAATGTCTTAGGGGTGGGAAGAAAGTGTCAACTGGTTGCTATACGGGTGCGCCAAGAGTTATCGGGGGCACTTACTCGTCGGACATGAGATACACAAGATTGTCGCAACAATTATTAGCATCAGTTCTTTGCCATCTTAAAATAGGAATCAAATCTCGAGGGTTGCATGGATTAAGAAGGGTGAAACTGACATAGGGCTTTACGGCCGAAAGCGTCTGCGCAATAACCTTGCATGGCAATGACGCTAAGATTGACATGCCCTCGAAGAGGTCGTGTGCACACATACCGAAAAAGAATTGACCGATGACGCTGCCGATGTTGGCGGCAGCTTTCAGAAGACCCTGCAGATTGTTAGGCAGACTTGCGCCTCCATAAAGTCTGTATTGCAACATGGTGGCGACAGGCTATCAAGACGGTATCATAAGGATGTAATCTGGACCGGATGGGAAAAGGGCCTACGTTGATGATAAAGAGATCGTAGGCTGCATGAGTGAGCATTCAGTCAAGCATGACGTCAAGAAGATCGGTGTGCTGTACCATCAAGGAAAAATCCCACCTAGAGGCAAATGTTACACGCGTTTTGTTACAAAGTAAACAGAGACATACGCCAGCGATGCCCAGGAGCTTGATTTCTGCGTAGGTCAGATAGAATGGGGGCTTGTCCCCTGCATCTCTTTCGTACGCCTCAAGCGCAGAGTGGGAGGGAGCGCGGCCTTGTTCGGCGTCAGTGTAGGCCATCACGGGGAAAGAAGGGGAGTACGGGGGGAGTTTGGCAATGACTTGTGGATGAGGCAGAGGGTACTTATCTTACGCCCTCCCAGTGCGCGATGGAGTTTAGCCTATGCAAAAAGTGCCGGACAACCCGGATGACTGTCGCCGCGGACATGGAGCTAGTCTAATAAAGGTGTCAGGGTCGAGAAGGGTGACCCGTGGATCCAGCTGAGGAGTTGTGGGCATCCTGTCACTTTCTGGCCATCGGCCAGAGTCAAGGTTTGTACATCTTAGTTGACGTGTGTAAATATGTCCTGTACTCGAAGAGAGTGTTAGAGCGACATTGCATGGTTTCTGGCCAATGCATCAGCGGCACCGTGATTCGATTCGACCACGAATGCAAGCCGATCTGCGCACAACGTTGGTGCACCAACCAACCACGTTCGTCCAAGGTTTGTGAGCATATGATGGAGTGGCTTCGTTTCCACGTTCACACGCCTGCCTTTGATATCGCTAATGTATTTTAGGTCGAGAAATCCATTTAGCCGAGGTAGATGCGGCTCCCTGAGAGAGGACGACCTCTGCGATCACATTGCGATGTCCTTGACAGCCTTTGATCGGTCCAACGCGGCCAAACAAAATTATAACGCGACCTCCTTGTCAGCAGGGCACCAACTAGGCACTCACCACTAGCACACGTCTCTGCAGCCATCCCAGCCAAGGCAATCCACCAGGGTCTGGATGTACCCAGCTGCGCGGCGGTGCATTCGGTAGATGGTCGGTCATCCTCCATCGCATGGTCTCGCATGGTACCATCATGGTGTTCCTTCGGTAACCAGAGCAACGGTCAGTGAAACCCCTAATGGCGGTGTATCCGAAGTACCCATGACTAAGGCGGGCGTCATCGCGCATTGATTATCGCTCGAGTCGTCCGACGGTCCAACCTTTGGCCATCTATCTACCATGAATGTTCAGAACCCAGCCGTAGAAAGAGATTACATCCCAATCGCAGACCATGGACTGTATGTTCAACCGTCTTCGTGTCATGTTCCGCCTCAACCCTCCCTGTAGCATTGGGAACTTGAGAACTGCTGCACTTGTAAGCATAACGTATCATGACATACTCTCGTCTCAGTAGGTTTCGCAGATCAGCTTGGATGGTTCAGGTCAGCCTGGGGTCATCTCAACGAGTACTGATCTTGATTACTCTTCTATTGGCAGTCGAGAGTTACTGTATCCCTAACTTCGACTCTCCGTCCGTGTTCGCGCGCATTCTTGACAAGTACAAAGTTGGTAACATCCCCATTAATCTACTGAGCCTATGTGCTTATCTCTAGTCAGGGCGGACACTTCAGTATCACACCAACTGTCCCTTTTACCACGAAACAGAACTATCTGCCAAATTCGAACATCCTCCAGACCAAGTAGGTCGCCTCATCAGCAACGAGTCACCTGTTAATATACTTTTCGCAGATTCCTCAACGATGATGGCGTAGTCAGCGTGACCGGTGCGTGTTTACTTGAAGTAAGGGGACCACTTCTCAGTAGAGAGCCTAGATTTCCTCCCTCGTCAGGCCAACGGTGATAAGTCGGAGCCTCCATTGTTTTGGCTAATCCGGCGTGTAGAGGTACGTGTCTACTAGTCTCCAGTGACACGACCCACTTACCCTAATCACACGACCCAGGTTGTCCGTGGCACGGCCGCTCTCCGCATGGAGTGCGCCCCTGCATTCAACTACGCACGCGATTCCCACACTACTGAATTTGTTCCAGACAACTCCGTCGGGTATTGCCATCAAAAGAAAGTTCTCTTCAAATCGCGCGACTTCGATCTCGACTTGCGCTACGTATCAGACACTGCGCTGGACAATGTACCTACTCCAGAGGTGAATATCGACTACTTGGATCTTTCAAAGCAGGGGCACCTTGGACCTGCAGTCGCCTGTAACCTTAACCTCGAGGAAGGTCAGCGGGTCACGTTCGTGTTGAGGATATGCCCGGACAACTTGACGCTACCGGAGTCGAGACCTACACAGGAGCTTGCAGATAGATTGGGAATCCCTCTTGAATGTAGATCTCCAAGTTATGAAGTGTGAACAACGTAGACTGATGCAGATCAGCTCTCATTGCAGGCGCCTCCAAGATCAGGCCGAGGGACGACCCCTTACTCACCAAGGTCCGCCATCATCATCTGACCTAACGCTCGTCTGACAAGGTCTTTCCAGGAATTACTAGAACATTTGTTCATTGTAAGGCACCCTCATTCCTTCTCTGAGCCATGATTTGATAGTTTCTGTCAGTCCACCAACGAATATTGGAACAACTGGATACGTAAATCTACTTATCAAGGCTCTTGGAAAGAAGCCGTCCACCGTAGTGCCCTGGCGCTCAAATTATTGATATACGAGCCTACCGGTATGGTATTCATGTGGTGCTCCCTATCCTTTATATGAACCATGAGCTCTAGGTGCTGTCGTTGCAAGTCCAACGTTCAGTCTCCCGGAATATATTGGTGGGACCAGGAATTGGTGCGCTAATCATACACCAGGACTAGACTATTTTTCTGAGCCTGCTACAGGGACTACCGGTACAAGCAGCATTACATTTATTAGTCCTCTAACCATTAAATTATATCATCTAGCGCGTCTTGGATTCGCGACTCGTCGTTTACCCTCTATGCCCTCATCCGCCTTGGATTCACCCAGGAAGCCAACGGTGACATTTCTTCTTTATCGACTAGTGGGAGGCTGCAGTAAATGCTAATTCATGGTCATAGCATACATGGATTTCATTTTCGATAGATTAAGGAATAAGAACCCAGACGGCTCCCTACAGATCATGTACGAGTAGCTTTTCCCATCTGCTGTAAGTGTCCATTGACAAGTATGCGTTAGGTACACGATCCATGGTATGCATCGGTTAAATAAGCATTCTTGTCATACATGGTGATAAACGAGTCTCACGAAAGGTGGCAAAGACCTTGCTGAGATTGAACTTGACCACCTGGACGGACACAAGGGTTCAAAGCCTGTCAGGTAGGTGGCATATCTCTCTTGTCTTTTTGGGTTTACCATCTGAGGTTTGCGGGTCGAGGATCGGAAATGGGGCTGCGGATCACGTGCAGCTGGTTAGTGTTGTCTTATTGACCCCCACGTGGTCTGAGCCCATGCGCAGGACATTTATGGCGAATTGCAAGCATCTTGTTACTATCACTGCCTTCTGCTCCATTAAGCTTATTATAGGATGGATTGTATCTACTTGGGACAGAAAGTACGTTAGTGTCCTCATGATCCACGAGTTATCGCCGACAAACGGTAAATCGATAGTTCGGCCGACCCCTGGTATGCGTTGCCATGGTTTCTTGGCATAACAGTGCTCACCTCGCAATCGCATTCCCTGCAGGGATACGACACATGGTGAGATCTTGTGCCGTTCGTGGGATGACATGTTAACTTTATGTCCTGTTTAGGGTCCTCGTTCGCGAACTGTAGGTCAATCAGTCATGGATTCGACGTGTCCAACTGACAATTTATCAGCGTAGATTGTGAGCAAAAAGCTTAGGAGTTCAGATGTGGTTACCTCATAACCGTACTCATCAGATGTCGTTGAGCACTGTCATGAACCTGACTTGTAAGAACATGAAACCGTTCTGCATGTGCGCCAGTACGTACTTACCTTATTCAAGGTCCATATGGTCAGTGCGAGTCAGGCAAGAATGCACCGAGTCTGAGTGTCTATGTGTCTATCGCAGGGAAGTTCGGGGCGAAAAACGACATTTCACGGCACGTGATGTTTTCTCTTCTCTTGTCATCTGGCTGAGTTTGTTACCTCTTCAGTATTCCAAGGTAAGATTTTCTACTTTGCATCAAACAGGCTTTCATCCCGTATGCATATAGATTATGCTTTGGTGCGTGCTTTACATTTATGTTCCAAAGAACTTTGACCCCTCACCGCTAGCAAGGGTCGCTATCGACCGAGGTGATTCATTTTGACGGTGGCGTAGTGTAACTGATTTCTAACGTTCTCATTATAGGACTGCGTCTCGCTGACAAACGATCGCTCCCCTGTCCCAATCGCCACACATGGCTCGCAGCGAGGGACAATCTCTATGAAGAGATCATGAAAAAGGCATGGAACCCTACACTCAAAATATTTGGACAAAGCTATGAATCGACGGACGTACTTGATTCGTCTGTTCTTATCATGCCTCTAGTGTTTTTTATGACTCCTGTGTGTGTCTCAGTCGTCGCTTCTAGTAGGAGTCTTCGAACAGCCTATGGATACTAATAATGTGATCCAGTCGGATCCGCGATTCCTTGGTACCCTCAAGCAGACTCTCAAGTCACCAGAGAGGGGTGGACTAGCGTCCAATGTGGGTCCTCGTGTCGATAGAGAGGGAGCCGATGTTGATGACAATAATGATGTCCCCTCCAGAATCTGGTCTATCGATATGACGTTGCCAAGACAGATGACGGGGTGGGGGGGAAAGAAGGGACATTTTGTCTTTGTACTCTTTGGTCAGCTTTTCGTGGTCCATTTCCTCTCGGACTAGTTGATACTAAAGCATACTATGTACGTGAGTAGGTGTGTGGAAGCCCTCACGCGCGCGGGCGAGTTCGAAAGGCCGCTGCTCAACCGTGCGGTTGCGATGTTTGAGGTACGGATCTACGAGGCACAAACCTTCTGAGCAGCGGTTGATGCGAATGCACACAGGACTTTTTACTCTATTTGAACCATGTTGGGTTATGTACCGAAGAGATATCCGACGCTGGCGAAGCGTAAGTCACGCAAGCTCTG
The DNA here is from genome assembly GCA_016618355.2 of Astraeus odoratus. NCBI lineage: Eukaryota > Fungi > Basidiomycota > Agaricomycetes > Boletales > Astraeaceae > Astraeus > Astraeus odoratus. The sequence continues at coordinate 10,700 of JADGIP010000308.1, read as the reverse complement.
ACATCCTCGTTTTCCTCTCATGTGAGTGTGTTACGTTTGACTGACATGAATATACCCCTTTTTCGTCTCCGTCTGAAAGGCTGGGGAATGCAGTGCAAGGATTCACGTACGTTCCTCAACTGCTTCCTTACCCTCCCTTATGTTGATTTCGGCCTTTACCCTGTTGTTCGGAAACGGCGTCACTGATCGAACAGTCATGTCACGCTGATCTCGGCAGCATACAACCTCTCCAGGACTCTGGCACATGCTAAGCACTAGCTCGTACGAAACTTTGAAGTGATTGGTTTGGCAAGAGTAAGATTGATCTGCGGTATACTATGCAAAGGTTGTGTGTCATAGGCTTGACTAGTTAATCACGTTCAGGGCTTGTTACTAACCAGTATTCACATATGTTTTGTCGGTCTATGTATGTAGAAATTGCTCGGCGTTCTGCTTGTACGATATTATGTTCCTGGGGTGTGTGTATGATAGATCTGATTTTGTCAATCACGTTCTCCGAGTATGCGACAGCAAGTGGAGCAGTGGGACTTAGAATGCCTAGCTGAGGCTGTGTGTGTTCCCCGCGACTGCAATATTGAACGAAAGGAATGGTACACTTGACACTTGACAGTAGTGGCGCTCCTGTCACGGAAGCACTGCGAGCTAGAGGCAGACGTTGGTTCTGTCAGCCATCCTTTACCAGATGTCAATCTAGAATCAACCGTATAAGATTATCCTCCACGGGACCCGGAACTCGGGAAGAAACGTCGGAGGTACAGAATAGGATGCAAAAATGGAGTTGTGCATGGATTGGACAAGACTTCGCTGATGGCCCTGCCACTTCCCTTCCCCTGTCACGACCAATACTGTATCATTAATCAAGCATGTGTCCCTGACTCCCAGTGTAGGGTACTGTATGTATGTGCACCTCGTGATGGTTTTCAATCGAGGTCACACGAGCACTCTACTTCAAACCTAAACTTCACTTCAATGGCAGATCTTAGCACGAATTACATAACCAGTGTGGTGACTACGCTACATAGGAAATGACATCGGCATACCGACTGTCGGGCAGCCATTAGTATTACGATGATAGGCTTGATCACCTGGTCTTTGCACTGTCTCCGTCTAGTGTGTTCCTGGTTGCACACTCTGTCGTATGGCTCTTCGGTTGCCAACCATCCTTGGCAGCTTCAGATCACCTTCAAGTTATACTAAAATAGCATTAGCATTCCCAACAATCTACGGAATTGCCAGCTCCATCCCCGACCCGACCCGACCCGACCCCTAGACCTGATGACCTTACTTGGCCGTGCTGCTGGTGACGTTTTCGGGGCCTGCAACCAATGAACTCGATGAATTGTTTTTCGCACAATGGCCTCTGCGTGAAATTATGTGGATTCTACTCAGTGTCAGTGAGTTGGCCTTTACCCCTCTTTCGATCATGATGTTCTGGTGATACCATTTTACTCACCAACATACTCCATTGTGGCGCCAACCTGGACATAGCAGGCTATTCACATTGCTATAGCAGAATGATTTGGAGCAGAACTATCATCGACGACCATTGCTTCATGCACCTCTGTGCGAAGGCTTTCAATGAACTTGATGGCCTTGATGGCCTGCTCAGCTTCTCCTCGAAATACCTTATATAGGTCACTTTTATCAGGACATGAGCGTGCACGGCTGCTGGTCGCCTAATTGACGTCCTGACTACTTAAACGGTACGGCCAAGACAAACATTATCCCATACAAAAGAAGCTAGGTGTGCAAGTTAATGGCTAAACTATGCGCATAGGATAACGCCACGACGACCATACTCTGTGCTTCAGCACTACTGACCAAGAAAATGGGGCAACAACATTGGCAAGAAAGCCTCCGGTACTTAATGTATTCTCTGTGCGCACTGGGTAATCCGTAGTTCCCTTAAGCTAGACCGGCGGCATACTACTCGGGCAAACGTTAACAAATGACGACCTAAGCACTCCCTAGGCTTCAGCACGACCGCTTGGTTGTCGGAGGCACATCCAGGATTGTCTTTATGACTGTTCGGACCGACGAACGAATGTCTTGGAAGGGCAGCGGGAAAAGATGGATTATATAGTCCAACAGAAGGACATAAACTGGCCTCTACACAACGTAGGTGAGAGAACAGGTTACATGTAGGGAAACTCCACGTAGCGTTCGATTGTTTATCCTGAGAAATATTAGTCCGCTGGAATGGGGGGATGATCAAGATAAGGTGGGACATTGACTTTGATCGGTCTTCTCTGGGCCGAGGTCAGCCGAGAAAATGCTGCAAGGTAGAATAGTTAACCTTGAGAATATGTGCAGATGATACTCAGGCGCACACTTAGGAAAAGTGTTATACGCATGGAAGATGGACAGAGCATGGCGCTATCTCATTTGCAGACAAATAAGAATACGTAAAGATAGGGCATCCTCATTAGTTATTGACGGCAATGATATCTAACCTGACTGAAGAATGTGCCTGCGTCAGAGAATCTGAATACCCACACATCTCCAGTTACACCCTATCACCGGGCTCTATCAAATTTGCGCCGAGATTATCTGGTATTGCCAGCGTCGGGTCGACTTCGTTCTTCAGACGTCCTCCAAATAACACCCCACCATGCTCAGCGCGGAAGGCATCGATACGCTTCTCGACCTCAGGACGGAAATGGCGCATGAGACCTTGGATGGGCCATGCTGCCGCATCACCCAGAGCACAGATAGTCCGTCCTTCAACTTGTTTGCTGCATAGGATTGTAAGTGATTAGCAGAGGCGAGCTGAGTGAGGTCGACAAGATCCGTACGTGAGTTCCAGTAACATGTCAATCTCTCGCCGATGAGCACGCCCCTCTACCATACGGTTCATCATATTCATCATCCATGTTGTGCCCTCGCGACAAGGGGTGCATTGGCCACACGATTCGTGTTTATAGAACTGTAAAATGGATGCCATGTTATAAGACAGCACCACAGGAGACGATATGAAAGGCATACAGAGGAAAATCGTGCAATGGCAGCGACGATATCGGTAGACTTGTCCATAACAATGACAGCTCCAGTACCCAGACCAGACTGAGCATCCTTAAGCGAGTCGTAGTCCATAAGAACTTCTGAACAGATATTTTTCGGTAACACAGGTACAGAGCTCCCGCCGGGAACGATTCCAAGTAAATTATCCCACCCGCCTCGGACGCCACCACAGTGCCGCTCGATGAGTTCTTGCAAAGGGATACTCATCTCCTCTTCGACGACACATGGGTTATTAACGTGACCACTGATACAGAAGAGCTTCGTCCCCTCGTTGCGTTTTCGACCGAATCCAGCGAACCATGCTGCGCCGCGGCGACATATGGTGGGTGCTACTGCTACGGTCTCAACATTAGCAACCGTCGTCGGACATCCGAATAGACCAACGTCCGCTGGGAAGGGGGGCTTTAACCGAGGCTTTCCTTGTTTTCCTTCCAATGATTCGATTAGGGCTGTTTCTTCACCGCAGATGTACGCGCCAGCGCCACGATGGACGTAGATGTCGAACGAGTAGCCGGAACCGCATGCGTCCTTTCCAATCAAACCAGCCCGGTATGCCTCGGTGATAGCCTGCTGGAGATGTGCAATCTCCTGGACGAACTCTCCTCGAACGTAGATATATGCGGCATTGGCATTCATGGCACGTCCCGCGACTAGACACCCTTCGACTAGCTTGTGAGGATCACCCCGAAGAATTTCACGGTCCTTGCATGTCCCTGGTTCACCCTCGTCGGCATTGACAACCAAGTAACGTGGTCTGCAACGGGTCCGAGGTGCGCTGCATTCAGCATTGCAAGCTCAGATCGTGAGAGGAACATACCGCTTGTCTTTCTCCCACCCAGGCTTGTTCATGAAAGACCACTTAAGACCGCTCGGAAAGCCAGCACCACCACGACCTCTGAGACCTGAATCCTTGATAGCCTGAATTATCCAAGAGTCACCCTTCAGAAGGATGTCCTTTGTGCGGTGCCAATCACCGCGAGCCTAAAGTTAGTCCATATGGTCAGACAACCAAACTTGCAAACTACTTGTGATACCATACCATAGCTCCCTTCAGGCCGTGATCATGCCTGCAATAGGCATTGGTGAAGATGCGATCTTGGTCCTTGAGCCCCCCATAACGACGAACAGGAGGGTCAGCCACGGTTGCTAAGCCGCGTCTACTTAGCATGGGGGTGCGCCGCTCCACAAGAACGGCCTGTTTTGATGCCCTGAGCATTGCTGAGCTCGCTGGGGTGTTGTCAATCGGCGTTTTCACCTCGCAAACTTGGAAGTGCGTACTTGCGGAGAATTCCGGTACATAGGTTGCGTTTCCAATTTAGGCAATTGCTGACAAAGCACAGCGGACAACACAATGTCTGCCTCGACAACGTAATCGCACAACAACCGAAATTCATGTATAAAAAAAAGATCTTGTTACAAGCTTTAAGTCTGAGTCGACTGCAGCTGTACATGCGAAACTGGATACATATTTTAATCTATATGACCATTAAACAGCGAACAGATATACGTTTTTCAATGCTCTTGAGCAGTAAGAAGGGTGCTCACGGGCACTGACGCAAACCGTACCCTCGAGTTGGATGACAACAGGACGGTGGACCGGTCGGAAAGAGCATCTTGCAATTCAAACAGGATCCTGGATGCCATCACACCATGCAAAATTCCCTCAAAACTATGTTCCACCATGGATCAGGCCCAGCGTCAATCAAAAGATAATGACTCACGTCACAAACAGACCGTTCCAGCCATCCTTGAGCTGGAGGATTGCTACATTAGTGGATCCAATAGCATGGACAATGCAGGTCAGGGTTTTACCCACCGGCAGAACAAAGAAAGTGATATTAACAATTGAAGTCACTGCATGTATGCCTCGATTAGGGGCCCATAAACAATAGGTGATATACCCACCGAACAACGACAATGCGTATAACATATTCCCATGTGACAAGGCGGTGATCAACCTACTGGGAGGGTACTGGCCAGTACTTTCACGCAGCTTCATTCCATAAATGATCGTGTATGTAATGATGACTAGTCACCATTAGTGGAGGATCCCAGTGGGTCATCTACAATGCAAGTCGACGTACCGAGTTCAAAAAAGGCTGCGCTAGAGAACAACCCAACTGTTACTCGGCTGAGTCGGGTGGCCAGTGCAGTTGCAACTGAGGCAGTCGTTTCCGAGCAAATGCTCTCAAACTTGAGGGTGCTTGAGATCGTGGCGCAGACGAACATAACAATAGCTACTAGCTTTACATGTGACCGGACATCCTATCGTGGTACTAAATTGGTGACACAGCCACTCACGATATATATTCCGATCAGAAGTTTCCGTGCAATCTGTTGGGTGTTCCAGAGTGCGAGGGTCCGGATTAGAAGAAGCCCTGCGCCAAGGAAGATTCATTTATCAGCGATAAATACACCGAGGTAGATGCCAAGGGCAGGTCACCTTCAGAGCCCAGCATTCCGAAATACAACACGACTGCAAGGACATGTGCAAAGGAAAGATGAGGATGCTACCTCTTAGAACAAAGATGCACCCACTCTGTGCGGTCCTGTACAGAGCTACGCACTGGCAACAGTACGTCAGTTCGATCCCATTGGAAGCTTCCATAACAAGAGGTACATACAGTTGCTTCTGGGCGAGTGGTTACCAATGCATCTGCCCAAGCGTCAGTAATTGCAAAGTTACGATTTACCAAGCCCACCCACTATAAGCTGAGCACAAAGAACCTAAGAGCGGAAAATAGCGCGTTGGGATATACAGCAAGTGCGTTAGTCCCCAACGCTTCTTCCTGTTCAGTAGGCGGACCTGAAGATCCAAATAGGATCTGGTCATGAAAAACAGACACAATCCGAGCTATACACACCTCGCCGTCTAGTGTCAAAAAGAAATCAAAGATCTTGCCGAATCATCAGTACACCATAACTGGGAGAACTACACGGATAAGAGATACCCAGATTGAAATGGGTGCAACTAAGGGGAAAACAAAAAGCTGTCAACAAGGGTAGGAACCCGACAATGCTCTACATATACCTCGACAGTACTGCACGAGTTATCAGATATGTTAACACGAGAACGGAGCTGGGTGCTCAGTTATATCACGTACTTTTATGACTTGTTGTTGATACAACCAATAGAAGTATTCTTGTGACGTGCTCGCCATTGCTACGTGTGGGTGATTTTGGGACCTTCCGCAACCGAGTTTGTGAAGACCCATCCATTTTATATCGTTGTGAGGGTGGCAGTTTGGTGATGTACCGAATCATATGGATTGCTGTACAGGATATATCGGATACAATATTTCATTTGAAGCGCCCCGAAGATGTGGGCACAAAGTGGGGATAGCGGAGGAAATACTGCACCCAACTAAGTGATACTGCATGGCTTCAGAGAGAGGGATCGCAGTGCCCGCCTCATTTTGTGCTGCTCGTACAGGCTTGAATTGCAATGAGCAAAGTTGAATCATCATATCTGCCAAACGGCACCGTTACGTAACTTACTCGTCGAGTGAGTGGCGCCGCCGTAAATGACAGAAATAGACATATTACCTACTTGGCTTGGCTTGGCAAGCGCCACAGCTCCATTGATGCCTTTGTGGGCTAGCCGAGGCATTCCGTGCACAAGCAGGGGAGGAGGCTCTTACCCTCTCCTCACCTGCTGCTAGTCCAGCGGTTCATCTTCATCTTGCAGCCTTCACGAGTACCGTCTATCCCTTTTGCACTCACCCATGGAAGACCTGAACCTAGCAGCTATCCTGTACTTCTCTATGCTGGCATTCCAAGATGACCAGCAACATTTCCTAGATGCCAGCCTTGCAGAGCAGCAAGCAATTGAGGCATGTCTGGACCTAGGAGAGAAAGCAGTCTGGGCCAGATAGCAGGAAGAACATCACTAAACAGCTGAAGAAGCCTGTCAGAGGGAAGAAATCCTCCAACAGCAGAGAAGAGAATGAGGCTCTACTGTTGGGGGCAGAGTGCAAAAAGAACAAAACCAAATTTGCACTGATACCAGATGTGGAGATCTCCATGGAAGCCATCATCCTCCTGTTCCAAGTAGCACTCTGGAAATTGCAGCAGCACAAGTTCTGTGAGCTATGGTATTTCACTAATGAAGGCCTCTAGGAGGCTAGTGCTACCTGCTCATACACCCTAGATGATGACTTGCTGCTCTTCTTGCCCTCAGCAGATGGAACCACCAGCCTGGTATCCACCTCCTTAGCTCAAGACAAGGCCAATGTCATTGAGGATGAACTACTCTGATTCAAGTAATTCAGCCAAGCTTCCCTCTGCATAATATCCTTCATGCAGGATGTGGGATGGGACCAAGCCCACATCTAAATGCATGTCAAGTTCTGGCACCCATTGAGAACTACAAATGGTGTAATTCCATCAACAAGAACTGCCAAAGAGTGCTGCCAACCTACCAGGGTGGAGTCAGGCACAGATGGCATGCTAGTACCAGAACACCCAGGGCCTTCAACCTGATCATCATCAATGAGAGTCTACTCTTAGATATACTCAATGACATCTTAGCAACTGTCAAGCTGGACCAATCCAAAGCTTTAAGGCTGGTGCATACTCCCCCCCCTGCCTGTGCAATCTGTCCACTAACATCTATTTCCTCCTTACATTCTCCCCTCCTTTCCATGCACTTTGCACTGCCAGCATCTTTGGGTTCCCCCATGCACCAACCAACTGCCCTACCACCTCATTCAACACTGGTGGACACTGCTGTGCTCTACTCACATTGGTTGTGTTCCTACACACATATCAGATCAATGACAAGTACAATGCACTACTGGCTCATCTCTTTCCAGAGATGCCAGCCAGTCCCATACCCCTTGCAGCTCCAAACATGCCACCTCACCCCTGTGCAGAGCATAAGGACACCTCTCCAAGAGGCAACATTCCTTTCATGGCCTACAAGACAGTCTTCCAGACCTACTCTCCATCTGTGCCATCTGCCTGGGAAGGTACAGACACTTCACCTTCCAGTGCACACAAGAATGCACCTGGGATGGGCAGCATGAGACCTATGCTCAACACAATACAGGCAACCTCTTCTCCAGAGCTGAAAAACAACTCTGCTGCAACTGGTAGAGAGTGGGTGGCTGCTCCAACTCCAACAAGCCTTTGCACATCTGCTCTGGATGTGGGTCCAACACTCACAGAGCCCAATACTGCCTTCATGCTCAAAAGCCATTGCCCAACCACTCTGTACAGAACAAGCCAGTGGAAAACTGCACTTGAGGAGGCAGGCCTTTCATTACACTTCACAGATGTACTATCAGGTCTCTGCTATGGCTTTGTTGTAGACTTTCCAACCATACATCATTGTAACAGACACTACTCTTTTTCATCTTTTCTCTTGTAGTCTACTGGTAATGTATGTAGGTCAGGTAGTACTTATTCACAGTCATGTGACAGCTAGTGGGCAGTGTAGTCTAGAACCTTGGGCTAGGCCATGGCATCATAGTGACATCAGCCCTCATGGTTACCTCATGAACCTTCTAGAATATTCCCAGCACAGCTGTAGCACAATATGTACAAACAGTCTGTAGTGGTATATAAACTCCAATGCAGCACCCCAGAGTCCTCATTTGAGTTCTCTTTGGGTTTTCACTCTAAGAACTATTAGCTTGAGTCCTAAGTCCTTTGCTCTTTCCATTTTCACTAGTAGAGTTTGGGTGTGGTCCTAGGTTTTTGCTTAAGGTCATCTCAACATCTGTAATCTTTAGTTTGAATATCAACAAAGAACCCACCTTTGTACAGTCTCACTCTTGCTTCTGGGACAAGTCTCCTAGGACCTAACCTACTCCCTCTTTCTCCCTCTATCTCCCCTAAGCTTGCTTACTTTATGTTCTGCCTCTGCCCAAGCCCTGACCTGCATAGGGCTACAGTGCATGACCTGTTGCTGAGGCTAAGATGTTATCAGTTATGGCTACTCACTCAGAGCCTCTTCATGGCTGTGTGACACTGACTGCTGGAGCCAGGGTTTTTTTTGCCTTCCACCCCCTTCATTATGACCTAATGCTCCACTGCCTCTAGAGGCCATCTGGAGTTCCCAGTTATTGACACCTGTCTTCTCCATTGTGATATCTCCCCCTTATATTGAGGGATGCAATTTTGAGGTTGGCTTTGACTCTCTTTCCAGAATTGGGGTGTGGAGGTGTTTGGCTAGGGGGGGTTATCCATCCCCTTTGGAAGCATGAAGGGGAGTGTCTCCATACACTGGCTTGGTGTGTGGGTAGTGTTTCCAGTGTTACTGGGCTTTGAGCCCAGAAAGGTGGATCTGAGTGGTTAGGGGTGCCATTGGGGCTATATACTGACTGGAGTGTGGTTGGAAAATAAGGAGGATGAGGATGATAGCCATGTACTGTTTGGGATCTGGTATCCACCCCTCCCAGGATCATCACTGAGGGTTGGACTGGTAGTCAGAATCATGTAATCCTCTTGAAGTCTAGGGTTGTACAAGTTACCTTGACCATGCAAGATTTCCATTGATGTTTCTAGAATAACATTGTCAGTAGAGTTAGTTGCTAGTGTATCCTACCTGAAGAATGGAGGGCAGTCATGATGACATTGTTTGAGGGGGGATAGGGCTGAGCCAACAAGCCATCTTGGCATGAGGCATAATCCAGTGAGATGGTCAAAATCCTTGTGGCTGATGTACAAGAATTGGTCACTGCCAGGTTTGGCTTAGCTGGAAGAACTTTAGGCCATAAATTATATTAATCCAGCAGTAGTAGTCAAAAAGATTAAGGGGAAGGGGGGATTTGCAGTAGACATTGTTTTTTTGTGACATTGATTGTGATACAGAGACTATAAATGTATGTATATAGGAGCTGATAACAGAACATATGGTAGTGGTGGTCATGCCTTCCTCTTCAAGGAAGTCATTGACTGCAGAGGAGGCATGAAGTGTGCTCCTGATGCAAGATGCCACCTTTTTGTTGTTTCAGAGGAGGCCAGCAGAAGAAGTTCTCAATGGAGCATAGGAAGGAGGAGTGGGGCTGGTTGTATGCCATGAAGATGGCTGTGATGTCCTTCCTGGAGGTAATCTCCCATTCTGTGAGGAAATCAATGGCTCCTTGCAAGATTCCAGATACAAGGAAATGCCATGGGGGATGGCATTCATGAGGGCTGAGGGAGTCTGGGATTGGGGAGCTGAGGACTAGGGTTTGCACCTTGGTTTTGCTGATGATCCTTGTGATGAGTCCTCTAATCCTAGATTTAACCTCCTTGAGGTCTGCCTCACAATGGGCACAATGTGTGCAGACCCAGGTTTTGGGCCTAGTCTTTGTCTCCCATGGCACCATCACCCACTGTTCCAGGTTTGCAGTGACAGAGTCCCCCAGCTGTGGGGATGGGAATCCACCTGGTGGCCTAGGCATGAGTTACTGGGATTCAGTGTTGGGGTTGTCATCACCTGGTTGTAGTCATGACTTGCCTTCTAGCAGTCTAATGCATGCTTGGTAACCCTTTGTCAGAATACCACCAGCCATTGATGGGGTGATGGTCCAGTCATTTCCATGTGACTTGGAGGTGCTCAGAAGGATGGGCAGCAGGGTGACTTGGGGGGTTTCTACATCAACAGCTAGGAGGCTAGGTGGAGCCATTGTGGGGATGGGGGCTGTCCAGAGGCAGGCAGAGAGCCTGATAAGGGGTTGGGGAGGATGGAG
>JADGIP010000307.1:0-22974 GCA_016618355.2 Astraeus odoratus | reverse complement strand
AGTAAGTCAAGATCCCCCGCTCCCGGAGAGAAGACCGAGTGCTATCTCTCCGCAGCTATTGGTGTTTGCCCTGAATTTGAGTTCCGCTACCAGGGTTTTGTGAAATTTCTCCTAGATATGATATGCACGTCCGCGGTTCGATGGTCCTAGGAGGCCGATAGGACTCGTGGAGTGTAATCGTTACCCTCGGATACGATGCTTTCCTGCACCCCAAGCTATCGCCGGGCAGTACTAGACACAGACACACACTAGCCGCTATCGTCCGAAGGGTAGCCGTAGGTGATCTATCTAGGACTTACGGAACGCCATCGAAGCGCTGATGATACCAGCATAGGTTGCGCAGCTACGCCGGTGTCTGTCGAACGTTCGACACACCATTGTGAGAGTCAGTCTTTTGTTACTCGCAATTTGCAAGTGCGACTATCTCGTCCGAACAATATGACAAGCAACCTGCACGGATCGTATGCATACCACGACACTCTGAAGGGTGTATACTATGGCCCAGGCTGCCTCGCTGCAGCCCTTCCTCAGCTGCTTCGTACTTTGGGCGGCAAGAAAGCTCTGATCGTCACTGGCAAATCTCTTCGCGACAAGGTATGTCTTGCTCTTCGTCAGCACCCGTCCAGATAAGTGTGCATAACGTCGAATCCTTGATGCTGCTGGCGCACGGTCGTGCTGGCAGACGAATGTCGTGAGCAACGTGGAGCGCATCTTGAGAGATAACAATGCATTTGGGGGAACATTCTCGCAAATCGGTCAGCACTCGCCCATTCAGGGCATTATCGATGGTATCAATGTCTTCCGGGACGCGGAAGCGGATATCTTCATCTCCGTTGGCGGTGGATCACCCATTGATGCGACAAAGGTCATGATATACCGTATACACGAGACCCAAGGGAAGCTCTATAGTAATATAGCCATCCCGACCACCCTTAGTGCTGCAGAGTGCACGGTAGGCACACTACAATCCAGGAAGCTCGTAATACATATCTGATCTTAATTCCAGTCCATTGCGGGATACACGGACGAGGAGGGCAATAAGGTTGGCATCACCGATCCTTCGGTTGCCCCAGCCGGGATTATTCTTGACTCGGAGCTCACACTGGCAACCCCAGAGATTCTATGGTAAGCACAGTCGAGATTCGCAATACATATTTCAATATCATCACGAAATTGTTTACGAAGGTTGTCTACTGGTCTCCGTGCACTCGACCATGCTGTTGGTGAGCTGCTAGATGTGGTCGGTCTGTACTCAAATTCATTACTGCACGCTTTGTGTATTCCTAGAGTCGTTGTACCGGCCTGGGGTAGCTCTGCCACTTAAAGCGCTCTGTTATTCTGCTATCGCTGACCTCTTCACGTGTCTTCCGCTGAGCAAAGCACGTCCTGGTGATCTGGAGGTGAGGCAGAAGCTCATGATTGCGGCTTGGATGAGTTTCTGGCCCATGGAGAGGCATAGGTGAGGGTTTTGGCAGTGTGGACGGTGCTAGATCTAACAAGCACCTACTATAGACCTGCAGGTCTTTCTCATGCCATAGGACATAGACTTGGTGCAACCTATAACATCCCACACGGTATTACCTCGGTTGGTGTAGGCACTTGGACATTTGCAGCACACTTAATGGCCACGTAGTGCTTAACCCTGGGTCCCGTTGTTGCTCTAAAGGCGGAGACCGCGAATGAGGAAGACAAAGCAACCCTCGCCAACGCGTTGTTTTATCTCAAGGAGCCTAGCACAAACTCCGTCGAGGGAGATGTCAAACGACTGAGTTCGATGATTAACGAGTGCGTGTTATGTTGTAACGCTTATATGTTGGTATTGAAGGTGCTGCCACGTAGGCTGGTCCAACAGCTTGGATTACAAAGTAACCTGGCTGCCTACAACGTTCCAAAGAAAGATTTACCGAGGATCGCGCAGTTGTCGGTAGGCAGTACTGAGGATGCGCTGTACCCGAGAGTAGTAGGTCTGTTAGAAAGCATATTCTAGCCCAAGCTCTGGGTCTGCAGCTGGTGAGAAAGTGAAGTTGGCAGTACCTCACATGATGTCATTGTAGTCTACTGGGCAAATTGAACCAGAGTTGTTGGATTGGACAGACGGCCTTCCTCCATGTCAGACTCGATTGGGTTCAGGCTGCATCTTTGATTCGGCGGTCGACGCAGAATATCCAGTTTGTCAGTAGGTTGGAGTCAACCCTAAACATCTCCCATCCCACTTCGGGGTGTGACCTCGGATCCACCAAATACCGAGTTGCAAGTTCTCATTGACCAGGCTCCACGGTGTCTTCCCATTTGGCTGTACGCCATCCTGCCATTCCGCTGTACAGCACTGGAAGATGCCCGAGATGTCTGGCCGCCTAATGAACTTCGGACGACGCATTCCGTACTATTCGGTTCGAGGCGAACGCGGAGCTTTACTGTCTGGGCGTCGACAGGCACATCCACTCCGTCCCTGTGGACACCTTCATAAATCAACTCTTCTCTTTGCTAGGACTACTCACCGATCACTTCATACGACCATATGCCCGGTACTGGGAAAGTCTCCTGAATTGCTTTTGCGAAGTTCAGGGCCGAGGTGTGCACCGCGTCTGCGTGTTCAAGGTACACAAGTACACAGTGACGTGTCATAGGCAAACTCTTCATCCTCTTGATCTCCGGAACGCGCACTACAGTGTCATGTCTCAAAGGCGCTCCAGGTCTACCCAGTCATCACCAGATGTCAACGGGAAATCTCGCGAGACAAGTACACCGTCGCATGCTGGCCATGGGCCACACGACCACAAGCACGGACATTCGGACTCCATATTTCATACACACTCACATGACGACCACGACCACGGACATGACACTGAAGGTATACTCAAAGCACTGCAGGGTGCAGGTGAGTGCTAAAACGACTGCTGCGCTAGTAAAGGACGCTAAGGAATTTGAGGCGACCGTGGCAGTCGTGTAACGCTCATCGGGTTGTGCGCCAACGTTGTGCTGACCGGTGCTAAAGGCGTTGCTGCGTGGTACATGAACTCCGCTGCTCTGCTAGCGGATGCCGGCCACTCACTGAGTGGTGCGTACCCATAGCTGTCTTCAGTTACTTTTCTTGCTAATGCTGGCTTTCGTAAGATCTGCTGGGTGATTTCGTGACTCTTTTCTGTTGGAATTTGTCCCGGAAGTCCCCCTCACGTCGCTATCCTTATGGCTTCGCCAAATTCGAGACGATAGGTACTACAACAGTCTCACTCATGCTCATCGGTGGTGCTCTGGGTATAGCCTTCCACTCTTATCATCTGTTAGTACAAGCGTTTGCCGCGTCAATCTCCACCGTCCCCCCTGGTCCGCTATACGATGTCCTCTCCCATTTAACATCCGCGGCTCAGCATGTACCGTCCATAGGACATGCCCATGAACATCACGGGGGTTTACTAGACCCGAACGCTGCCTGGTTTGCCGCCATTAGCATTTTGTCGAAGGAGTGGCTCTACCGCATCACCAAAAAGGTTGCAGATGAAGAACATAGTCCTGTCTTATATGCAAACGCAATACACCATCGGAGCGATGCGTATTCCAGCGTGGTCGCACTTGTCGCCATTTTAGGATCTTGGTTATTCCCAGCGCTTCCGCTTGATCCTATTGGAGGTGTGTCCTTATGTCAAGTGGTGAACCATGGAATATTGAACTGGCTTCTGATTCCAGGGATGGTCGTCTCCGCTGTTATTTTGCAACAGGGCTATGCTTTATTGAAAGGAGCCTTTGGGGAACTTACGGACGCAGGCGTTTCCGAGAGCACTCGAGACAAGCTCTTACATGCTCTAGACCCCCTGTTGTCTGAAGGTCCCAACTCGGTGGATGTTACACTTTGCCTGCTTGCAGTGCGACACCTGCGGGCGAAACGCGCGGGATCGGTGATGTTCGTTGACGTCGCAGTGGACGTACCAAGTACATTGACGGTACTGGATATGTCAGCATTAGAAGAGCAGATTACACGTAGACTTCGGGAGGCCAGGGCGGAAGTTTCGGAGGTTAGGGTCAAGTTTTGTCCAGTAGATTTGACGCACCGTCGGGTAGACCATTAGTCTGGTTTGAGTTAATATCTTTGTTCATTCGTTGCTGTCTTGGAACTTTCTTGTTTTCACCTTATATTCCGTCTTGTATGTAACTCCATCAACATACACATACTGAAGCATACCGCGACATAGTGAATACGTTCCATCCGCACGGTCTGGAGTCCATGAACGACATTGAAGTTAGGTTCTCCCCGTCTACTGCCCAAGACGCAGGCTCATTTCGCCTTATCGAACTCCCACCCGAGCTTTGCCAATTGATCGAGTCGGCAGTGGGCACGCCCTCTCGCCTTCAATCTACCGTGTAGGTCATCTTAGCTGCTAGACGCGATCGAGATACTCAGGAAGCGTTCAAGGTAGACTATGTATAAAGGGGCACCCTACCGAGGATGCTGTCCTTTGCACAACGGATAAAACCTATTCCCTCCGTTCTGTCCTCCTCTCTAATACTGTCCTGGTTGGGACGCCTGCAAGGACCGACCCAGAAGGAACCATCAATATAAGGGACCAGATTCATGAGGTTCTGGAGTTGGCACCGTCTGTGCCGAAGCTACATAAACTGCCCGTTCTACTGAGAGGCATGGAATACGACGAAGGAGACGAAGACCGGAGGGTAAGCCACTCTGAAGCTCTGACTGCCCTCACATGCCCCGGCTAACCCTCTATGGGCAGGCAACGCTGCCAACTTACAGCTACGAACAGGCTCGGTGCGAAATCCAATCGAGCGAAATGGAGTTCCAGCAAGGTCTAAAGGACAAACGTATCTTGGTTCTCAATGGTGAATCACATCCTTTTATAAATATTCTTTTTGGTCGGATATAAGTCTCCCGTAGTCAGATCTCATGAAACGAAGACGTAGCTGAACATGCTAACAAGCAGTTTTATAGGCTTTCTCCGTCCAATTGCTCCTGGACATCTTAGCACAATCTTAGAACTGATCCTCAGTTACCTTGTCTCTTTATCTCTATCACACCAAGCGGCGGACGTGGAAGAGCTAGTATCTGCGCTTGTGGATGAGCATGACGTTCCTCGCCCGGTTTCTTTGCAGATTATGTCGTGGTTCGGCCCAGTCAAGGACGGTTTATGGGAAATGGATGCCAATGCAGTTGTAGCTGAGATCGGACTAGGGATTCTCAGGCATTACAAGGTACGTCATTGACGTATCAATTGTGCACACTGAAGAGCTAAAGTTGTCGTGATCTAGTATGAAGCCATCTCTGAATCAGACTTTCTCGTGAAATGGACACATGCAGTAGGCGATACCTTCGAGGGTCTCGTTGCTCTTGAACTTCTCTCAGTTTGTTTCCACCTTTTTCCACGAAGAAGATCCACAACTGAGCATTAATACAGGGAAACTACCTTCGGACAATATCAACGCATACCACCACTAAAGCAACGTTAAATTATTTTCCGGCATCTGGACTGCCGACAGACCCCACAGCACGTTTCGTAGAACTGTTCCTCTCCCAGCAACGATGGAAGAGCGAAGAAATACAACCTTTCTTATCAGACATTGCAGTTAACTCCAAGGAACGAGACAAATTATTGCTGAAACATGCACGGGCTATAACAACGCCTGAAGGTACATGGTATACCTCCAGAGTAGGGTACAACAACTAGTAACAGTGTACCTTAGAAATACGATCCGGTCAAATATATCTAATCCTGTATGTACGTAGGGTCACCATGGCGGGACTCAACCTTCGTTCTGCCTCAATCGTGCGCGGGTCTTGGCTCCTTGTCCCAGATTTCGTATAGGCGAAGGGTGGTATTCATCGTCATCCTCGTCTGGATGCTTACGCTTCTTTTTGGAGCTCGACGGAACCACCTCTGCAACCCGTGTTTTGTCGATCTCGAGCACCCTAAGCCCATTAGGTCCAGTTATACTATCGATGTAGCTCCAGAGTGCTTTGCCGACTGCTCCATTATTGCGTACATCACGAAATTGCTCTCGGATTCGCAGCCGCATATGTAGGATTGCGGTAGCCTGCTCGTAATAGTCGCGGTCTCGCAGAATATAAAGGAGCGTGCCTACACGTGATTAACGCGGTCAAACACCGAGATTTGCCTATTCGCGAATGAAACCTACCGATGAAAACGAACTCCACTGGGGCGACACGCTTTTCGACTTGCTTGAACGCATTATTGAGGCTTTCCGTGTTCGCAATATGCCAGAAGGCGTTCAGGGCATCACCGATGTGCTTCTTGAATGCTTGTGTGGGCTTGTCCACACGTGAAAGCCACTTTTCCAGCTTTTGTGCAGTAGGGAGTGCCTGGTCTGGCAAGGAGTCACAACAATACACCATTTGGGCAATGCACTGGAAGTCTCGTCCGCGTTTTGTGTCCCATTCCAAAGCTTGTGCGAGGCCGCCCTCCATGTTCACGTGCATGTTATGGAGGTCTGCCAACCACTCCGACCATGGTGAGGAAATTGCCTGAAGCTTTTCTGTGCACAGTTGTCAAATGCTAGTAACTTCGATGAAAGATGGTATACCTGCTGCAGTCAGACTCATTCCAAGCTGAACACGCTGGAAGATTTCTCTCTCGGTGCCGGGTGCTAGGTCGTGATATTCGACTGGACACCAAGCCCCCGAAAAGTAAATTCATGTTGGGGTGAGCAAGCATTGAACGTGATACTGACCACAGGTGATTCTTGTCTCTGAAAACCGGCGTTTCCAGACTTCTGGAATTTCCATACGAGTAGTCTTCTGCTGTTCAGACCTCACGAACCAGAAACTCTTCTTGGTCTTCGCGTCGCGATCTGGAAGTATTGTTGTTTACATACAACGAAATGGGTTGACACGACACGCTAAAGACTCACGAGGTATCTGTTATCATTCGAACACCGTTAAGGGGGACTCCGTGCCTGGAACAGAGGACTTGACCTTACCAAGCCGTCGAGGAACTTCTGTATCGACGTCAACCGCTGTTTCCCGTCTACGCAAACGCGCACGACTTCTCCATCCTCATCCTTCTGCACCGCAAATATCACGGGAGGTATGTAGAAGTTACGAAAGATGGAGTCGATGAGGCCAATTTGTTTACTTTCGGGCCAAACCACGTCTGCGGAACGTTGGGTGGCCGTTAATCGAGACAGTGCCATGGAATATAGCCATACCTCGCTGATAAGTGGGATTTAGGTCGATGTAACCCTCGTGAATGAACGCTAGACAAGTCAGCTACAAGTCTTGAGGGTGGGTTCCGACCTTACTGTGTAATTCTTGTGCGCTGTAACTCATTGCCGAGGGCGGTGTCAGCGGGTCTGTGATTCTGAACACAGTCGGGTCTACGTTTTCGTCGTCCGACTGGAAGTCGTCCTCGAGCTCGTCAATTTCTTTTTCCTGCGTTTCTTCTGGCGGGTTGGCCATGATGGGGAAGCTTGAACCAGGGTTTTGTTAAGTTTCAACAGGGATGCACAATGATAGGTGGGACACAGCCACAGCGTACCCACTACGAGCTCAAACCCAAACACAGCAGATACGATCAGCCGGGGAACACCCAGGAGCCACAAAACTAGAGTATGTATCGCGTGCAAATGCTACAGTATTGTACCTTAGTCCCATATGCATGGCTAAATAATTAGGTTGTGGGTATCTACCGTCGGTCCCCATCATCATATACGGTAATCTTTCCATTGCGTAAAAGTTCGGGCACCGTCACGGAGGACTGCCTCACCATGTTCGTCTGTAGGGCCAAGTGTGGCATCTGAAGAATCAGAACGTCGGTGCTGAGGTGCCTCCTCTTCTTGCATTAGCAGCGAGTTCTCTTCTTCACCCGATCTGATGTCGGACGTGCTTCTGTCCATTCCCTGCGGCGCTTGCTGGTGTGGACGACCAGAGGTAAGGCCATCCTCGTCATCGCTCATATCCCCCAACTGCCACAATGCTCGTTCTCCAGGGTCTCTGTCGGTTGAACCACGTAGAGCCTGTTCCTCGTCATCGTTGTCTTCTCTAGGGTCGTCGGTCCGGCTACCAAGCTTGACGGTGGAGTGCGTGCCACCACGCGAAAATGTGGTAGGAAGAGGTGGCGCAGTAGATGCACGGTGGGACTGCTCTGGTTTCTTTGATGTGAGGAGCACGACGCCGGAAATAAGGACCATAATAGAAGAGAAAATGAGGAAGAGGGTCCATGATTTATATGCTCCGACTTCATCATTGAAAATCAGCGAATCCAGAAAGCTGTGAACAGTGATGCGTAAGAATGTGAAAACGTGTTACATAAGAAATGTTTACCCAGTGGCGGTATAGACGCCATAAAAGACTGGTACGACGAGGGTGGAATCATATACCTTCAAGCCCCGATTGAGACAAATTATCTGCAAGATAGCCGTTACGGCTAACAGAATGATCGTGAATATCGGAGCCAGATGGCCAAACTGATTGCCTGGATTCTCGTGCGACAAACTGCCGGTCAGCAACTTGACCCTGGTTGAAGATCAGTAAATATGCATGCATACGTATCGTCTGGAGCAGCGTACGTGGCTTTAGCAAACACGAGACATCCTCCTGCAAGCCCACCGCCACAACATGCCCATCCGATACCAAGGACCCATGCCACTCGCTTGTCGTCTTGCGGTGCTGTCCACGCCTCTAATTTCTCTTTCACCCAGATCATTGACCAGGACCATGTATCCTGGATCTTCCCTAGGAATGTGGTTCTTCGGATAGGGGGTCTTCGTGCAGTCATGCCTGAAAATGGTTCCGAGTTGAGATCGGAACGAGCAGCTAGCACAGCATCCAGCGACGAAGTGAAGATGAGCAGAAGAAAGAGAGCTAAGCTCATGCAGAAGAAGAACGCGAGCCATCCGCCACGCCTCCATAGGGCAGTAAGATGTTCGACGTTTGTCTCTGAAGATAGTCCGCTGTTGATGTTTCCGAATGCAACGATGCCTATGACACCGACCACCACTATTATTGTACCCTGGAACACTGTCAGCGGGTGGATCGTTGGAAAGCGATGGACTTGCATATATATCCGTGTTGGTAACTGGCGTTCCTACCAGAAACCTAGCAAACAAAAAATTAAATATTAGGGACGCGGAGCCAAGGGGAGCAACGTATTCTATAGAGTGAGAATTTGCGCATCATATGAGATTCAGCATGCCCCATAACTTTCGGCAGGCTCACCCGCTCTTATATAGTCCAATGCCAGTGTACTCCCGATCAGTTGCGACAAGATGTAGAGTATCATCCCTAACAACCACAGCGGACGGAGCCAATCACGTCTACGAGCATGCCGCGGGATAGCACTCGATCTGACCTGCCATGGCCAGGTAGGTGAAGACAGCCTCGCGGAAAGAAGTACGGGAAGACTCACATGATCCAGTTTAGTGAGGTTCAGCCCTGCGGCGTTGAGAATGGAAGCCAACATGATGATCGCGAAGCCTATAATAAAAGCCACGACTGGACTGATGCTGTTGCTGGCATCGTCACTGGACGTTGCAGACTCTTGTCCAGCTTGTGAAGTTGCAGTTGCAGTGACCAGCGCGGAGGCTGGCGAAGTTTCCATCACTGTGCTATGCTCCAATGAACCGCTGAACTTTAATTGCAAGAGAAATGAAAGGAGTCAAGGGGGATAATTTCCGATAAGTAGGTGTTCGGGGAAGAAGGGCCACGACTGGTCTTTGAGCGTCGGAGGAGCAACGTAAGGCGAGGTTTGCCGCTGCGTTGCAACGAGTACATTAGCTTGATCAATACTACTGTAATGTAATGTGTAATATGTAATATGTAATAGTGACGCAGATTACATACGCTATACATGCAGAGCGACCATGACGCACCACCACTTCACCACCTCCGATTTTGTAGACTTAGATTTCTAGGCGATACGAAGCATGGAATCCATCATTCAGCGCCTTAGGGCCAAAGCTGACACGGCTCCGAGCAACACCCTTCTCAAGGATACAATCACCTTACTGGTCGACCTCCAACGCAACCCTGCCAGTGGTCATCTAATCTCCTGGGACGCGCTCCGGCAGGACTTTGCTCAACTACGGGAACGTGGCTTATGGGAATGCTCCAAGGAGAACGACGACCTTTTAGACGCACTTCGGGACTTCTTGATCACCTCCCCGGACAGTGATACTCCTCAGCGCACTGCATCTTCCCCCAAGAGCCCACCCCATCCCGAAGAAGAGTCACAAGAGAGGTTTCCAGTCATCGTCTCCCCATCCCACAGCTTTATATCAAAGCTCATATCTAATCCGGATCCCTTGGTCTTACCCTTCGAACTGGTGGACATACTGAACAAGGCGTACTTTCTTCATCTCCTAGCAGCCGACCGTAGTCAAGTCCTCCCTCCGGGAAAATCTCTTCTCTCGGTCATGTCTCATGCGCACACCGCATCCGAGGACGGCCCAAAGCCAACGCTGCGGAATAAGGTGGAGGATCTTGTACATAAAGCATTCTGGGACGAGGTGCGAGCCTCTCCGTTGCAGGAAATGCGAGAGGTTGAGCACACGACTCCTCTAGGCTTTGGAGACTCTATCCAATCCAGAACCTGCTACTCAACTCGTACGTCTGAAGTTACTCTACAATGACCTGCACATAGCCCTTTCGTCCCTCCTTCCGCCAAGACATCCTGTTTTGGTATCACTCTCATCCCCGCCCTCCCCTACGTCATCACCGCTGGAGTCCGCTGTATCCCTTCTTCGAGTATTGCTTTCTAGTTTGCAGGAGCGTTGTGCACCAGTTCGTGATTCTGAAATTGAATCAATACGACAAAACCTCGACAATCCACCCCTTTACTCGTCCCGGCCCGCAGCACTTGCTCGACTTGTTGCAGATACCGTTAAGTCGATTCTCGAAATTTCGGAAGTGATGAAAGACGACTTGTCCCAATTCGTCCTTGGAAGGATGACCGAGCAACAACTTATGTCTGTTGTCAGCAAACAGGCGAAGACAATAGAACGACAGGTCACTATCGACATCTGGCGCAAAGATCGCGTCATGCAAGGTTGGCGGTTATGGTTAGAACGACTTCAAGCGCCGTTTCCCGTAAGTGGTGACGTAGCTGGACCACAATTTTCGTGGATAGTTCGTCTTGTCCAGTCACTGGGCTCTGCCTCACCCCTTTCCTGTCCACTTCCCACAAGAGTTGTTCCTACTACCCAAAGTTCCCAGGATGACCCCGAGGCGTGGACATCTTCGCTTCATGCGACACTAACGAGCATAGATCAGGACAACATCTTACCACCTATCTTCTTCTTTTCCGTTCCATCCCTTGTCAAGATCCAGAATGACCTTCAGGCCCTTGTTATTGTTGCTGTGCTACACCCACTTGCACGGTCCCCTCTACTTGCGCAGGGCACCACCACAAATACTACAGACCCTACTTTCAGCGAACGCGTCTGGACACTTCTGCAAGCTGACATCGCAGGAGAGTCGGATGTAGGCGACACTAAGCTTGTGAATCTTGCAGACGAGGTCGTCCGCGCGCATATGCAAGGCGGATCCACTCTGTCCAAGGAGGAGGAGGCTAGATTACGCACCGCCGTGGACCGAACGCTGAAGCCTACGAGTCCGGTATTCATACTGTTGCAAAAGAGACTATTTTCTGCACTAGTCACGGCCCTCGTACATGCACGGATGGGGTCTCATACCAGTCCCGAGCGAGGAACAGGCCCTAGTATATTAAAGTCTGGTCAGGACAGGGGTCGTGCTGGAAAGAGGCCGAGGTTAGTGCTGGATCCCGAGGACATAGACAAGCAGTTTTCTGTTAGGTTTCACCCGTCTGAAGCAAACAGGCCGGTGGCAATAAAGGGCTTTGAAGACCCTGCGTTGGACAGGGCAATTTCTGCGGTGTTTGGGCGACTGGACGAACAACTAAGATGGGTGGAAGATGTATGGGAGGATGTAATCGAGACAAAGCTTGAGAAGTAGACGGGCCAGTGCGAAATCCAAAGCGAATTCAGGGTGCTTGAATAGGACACTGGGTGTACAACTTTGTGAAATCTATCGATCAGGTCGAGGACTGTTCCGAAAGCGAACCTCAGTTTCTTACTTCTGTTCCTTCGTCTGTGTTGTCGACAGTCTCCGGTATGTCTTCTACTTAATTTCATAGTCCATGTTCCATCGGTCAGGGAGCTGCGTCCCCGTCGCCTAAATCACCTGCTTTCGTTTCTTGGACTCGACCCGAGATCCAGTAGGTACATTTTCTCGTATGCAATAGGGCCTCGTATCCGGTTTTACAATTATACAATAACACTGCAAAAGAAAATCATATTATTCTATAATATGACACTCCCTGAATGGTGCTGAAAAGGTGTGCATTAAACTTGTGCAGTGTTGTCTTTTGGCACGGTCTACGTCTTCCTCACAAGTTTCTAACCTCATCTTTCATCCGGCAGTACGAAACCACGTCAGGCATATATGTGTTGCTATTACCAGTGTCTGCTGATAGCTCGAGCAGTAGTGAGATGGACACGAGTAGTCAAATGCACCGATATCAGAAATCCAGTGTGGTTCGCTGCAGGGATGAGTTCGGCCACGTTTTGCTAAACAATGTTGGCCGACAACTGACTCTTGCAATACATATTTGACCCCGCGGCAAATTCCTCTCATACCTTAAATCTGCCAAATTGCCAATGTTTCTTCCCTTCAATAACCCCGATAATCCTTGAAACGGTATTGTGTGCAACTATGTATGTCCTTCTGACAAGAATAGAACAGGCCTCAACTAATATTCTTGCAGAAGTTAAGCTAGCCTCTTTTTGCCCTTGACCCTAGCTTCGGATCGGTATTTCTGCCCACAGGCAGTGACTTTGGCGCCATCCAAGGTCACATTACACACTGACCCTGCCGCGCGGATCTCTTCGGTTGGCCAGCCCCCTAAGACTGATGGAATACGTCACTTCACTCTCAAGAATGATGAAAGTCGCATGTAAGATTATGCGAAAGACCCGTTTGTCTCCACTCTTTCAGTGGAGCATGGGTCACGAGGAACTTAATCTCCGCCATTGTCCAGCGTCCTAATAACAGGGGTTTTGCTTACCGATGGTACATGAAGGACTGTGTTATCACGTAGCCGCTCAATAAAGGGCAGATGGCCATCACCGTCACTGGGCACGCTTCTGTACTTAACCTCCGGATCCTTGGTAGTTCTGCGGAATTCAGTGCAAGGGCAAGCAAGCTTAGTTTCTTCTACAACTTGTGTTGACATGACTATCTTCACGGTTCGTACTCTTATATCGCCTTCATGGCTTGTACGCAGACACAGCTATACTGCAGGTTACTGCACCCAGCTTGGCATATATCTGTCTCGGCGGTTTTACAGTATTTGTGCGTCCGTCTCATGCATAATGGCCCCCCTCAAAGCATCGCCCATGGATTGCACGAGATAACCCACCATTCATGGTGGAATCTAATGCGGCGTGGGCTTGTATGAGGGGTCCTTATTTCTCCCCGATATTAAGCTCATCATGTGTCTAGTTTTCCATGATTTCTCTCTTAATCAAGGAAGCGGTAGGTTAGGTTATACTTTTGGATCCGCTTAAGTCGTGCTCAGAAGCCACAAGATTTATATAAACGAGGTCGTGCTTGGTACCGCGTTCGGTGTACTCGTTGGCCCCTATGGCATCAACGCGTTTGACCCCAGGGATTGGAGCATGCAAGACGAGGTCACTCTCGAAGCTCTGAGAGTGGTACTAGTTGCTAGTCTCTTTGCTGTGGGTGTTGAATTGCCGTGTGCCTACATGAAAGAGCACGCCAAAGGATTGCTTATAATGGTCGTGCCTACCATGGCAATTGGGTGGGTTATCGTAACGGGTGAATTATTGGTCCGCTGAATTGTGCGCAACAATTCCTGATTTACGTTGGACCATAAGCTATCCTTTATGCACTGTTCCCAGGATTGGGTCTGACCTCCGCACTCTGCATAGCAGCATGCCTTACTCCAACGGATCCGGTTACGTGTGCTGCCATTACTCGTACGGTGTTGCTCTGTCCGGTTATCATCGGCTAACTGTCGGTTAGGAGGTAATTTCGCGACGAAACACGTCCCCAAAGAGATACGCCACATCCTATCCGCAGAGGCCGCTGCAAATGATGGCCTCGCGTATCCCTTCCTTAGCATATCCCTATACCTGGTAACCGAATCCTCACTTACTACTGCGATTCGGAAGGGGTTCCTTGTCGGATGGCTTTGTAAGTGATTGAACCCTCTGTTGATAAATTTATTAAAGGCTAGGTCGTCCTTGGGAATGAAGACCAGGTGGTGTTTGGCACGATTATCGGTTCACTTATCGGTGGGCTTTTCTATAGAGGCACGAATAATTGTCATTTGACTACACGCAATATACAGGACTTGTATTCTCCAAGCTAATGAGACTTAGTCATAGCAAAGGCTTCATTGACCGGGAGTCGTACATCGCCCAATATCTCGCTCTTGCGATCTTCACCACGGGCGTCGCGTACACCCTTGGCGCAGACGACCTTTTGGCGGCCTTCGCAGCAGGTGATCATGATAAGGATAATCGGGTCTACTTAATGACCAACACCCTCGGCAGGTTGCGTTGTTGCGTGGGACGGTCACTTCAAAGAGCAAACTGAAGACGATACTTTTGCATCCGTCGTTGATTGTCTTCTCAATTGTGCTTGTTTCATCTATATTGGTGCTTGGTTGCCCTTTGACTCCTATAACTCGGTGGAGCTTGGCATTGTTCCGTGGCGCTTGATTGTCCTTGTGATCGGTATCTTGCTCTTCCGTCGCATCCCCGCTTTGTTGTTATTATACAAGTTTGTACCTGAAATAGCTTCTTGGAAAGAAGCACTGTTCTCGGGGCATTTTGGTTAGGTTTGCTTCACTCTTTGATGTGTCACTAGCAACTAAAGCGTTCTTATCAGGGCCAGTAAGTACTTCTACTGTTTTATGCGTTTCACGGCCAAATTCTGTAGATGGGTGTCAGTGCCGTGTTTGTATCGACACTGGCTCGAACACGCCTACCTTCCCCTAGTGACCCACCTGCAAACCAACCAGAAACGTTGGCCGCGACCATCCAGCCTATTGTCTCCTTTGTAGTGCTCTGCTCTATTCTAGTCCGTACGCTGTTTCGACCGTTTCTTTTGTTGATTCTTCCTGAGGATAACTTTCAGATGGACTCTCCATACCCTTTTTCAATGCAGGCAGGGAACTCGCGAGGAGCGTTACAATAAATTCGATCAACTGGCAGCGCTCTACTACTAACAATATGCCTATCGGTTTGGAACTTGACGTCAAGATTTTGAATACCAATGACGTCTCCCGCTCGGGAATGGTATTGCGTGAAGTCTCTTCCTCTGAGACTGCTGGTCCTGGAGGAGACCCCGCGGCTACGCCGGCACCGAGCCGTGACCTTGAGCGGGGACTCTTAAGGTCTGCTCCCTTATCTTGTATGGTTGTCTGTCTCACTGGCTTGCCTCAGTTGAATTGGTGGTGGTATCCATGATGCAAGTGTGGAAACCTCGCCATCGCTGCAGGTAACGACTGTCCCGATAACACCCATTGAATAACATTCATCGCAATCTTCCATTATTCCCCTG
This sequence comes from Astraeus odoratus, assembly GCA_016618355.2. NCBI lineage: Eukaryota > Fungi > Basidiomycota > Agaricomycetes > Boletales > Astraeaceae > Astraeus > Astraeus odoratus. The sequence continues at coordinate 7,406 of JADGIP010000307.1, read as the reverse complement.
TTTGACGAGACGGAGGGGTTTGCGGTGGTTCCAGATCCCTCTGTCTTATTCCCCATGAGAGCCTATTGTACCATCACTTGTATTTATACGCGTTTCACAATTTATATGGGGACTTTCTGGTCCCTTATTACACATACGCTGTTAATCGGAAAGAAAATAAACAACTATCAAGGGTATGTAGGCGAAAAAGTCCACCGGAGCCATAAACTGTGGAAGAAGTGCGATGCGATCCCAATAGATATGCTGCAGAAATCGAAGTACAATACAGTCTATACTCTATGCGAAGGGATTCGTGCGGGCAGCCTAAGTAAAAGTGTAAGTTGCCATGTTACTCTCACCGTCGTCACGGCCCTTACCTGATGATCGCCTCCCCGGTCGGGCCCTTCTCCGCATCCACATAACCATTCATGCCACCACCGCACCTTGTTTTCACTTGGTTCAGGTGGTGGTGGCGGACTAATGATTGGTGGGGGTGTTGGCTGTAAGGGATTTCGATTTGGTACAGTGCTGGGGTTCCGTGAAAGGGTGGCAGAAGTTGACGGGAAAGGTGTTCCGGCACCGGCGGTGGCTTTCTTTGGCTTTTCCGGGTAATTGGTAGGTGATAATGCAGGATGAGAGTTCGGCACGTTGCCTGGCTGTGGCCTTGAGTCGGACAATGTCGGGGGCGGTGGTGACGGTGACACGGCAAGGATTTCCGAAGGGTGGATGAAGGGGTTCGACGTACCGCTCGGACCGTTGTCCTTGTCGCTGTTATCGTAAGTAATGGACGGGGTGGGTGAATGCACAATGCGGTGCGGGGACAGGTCTATGTCGCTCAATGGTACGCCGTCCACGGACTCGCGCGATTTGAGAGCACGGTGGTTGCCCAATCCACTGCGCGAGCCACGGTGCGAGGGATGCCGGCCAGACAAGATGAGGCTTGCTCTGCGCGTGACATCCCCGAGGACGGAGGGACCAGTCGCGATCTGGGCAGACTCGCGGGCAGCCTTTCGCCGCCGCCGCTCTGCAATCTCCCAGCGTTTCAAGGTCTGCCAGAAAGAGGACGAGGTATGGCATTAATGCATGTTCAGAAGTAGCGTAAAAGAGGAAGAGGAGGAAAATGGCAGCGGCAGGAGCATAGTAGATGTACCTCTTCTACTCGTCGCGTCTCAGCTGGTGACGGGGAGCGTGCTTCTTCGATTGTATCACTTTCATCTCCTCCGTCTTGCTCCCCTTCGTCGAAAGATTGCTTTGCTTTGCCTTTGCTAGCACTTGAGATGGACGGGTGTTGTAGGTCTTCCAAAGGGTCTTCTTGCGAGGAGCTCCACACACGCGGCCGACTGCAACCCTCTTCCGAGGTTGGCGACGGGGGCAGGGAGGGCAGGGGTTGCGGTGCGGTCACGCGCGATGAGGGGAGCATGGACGACTGTCGATGCCGTTGCTGAGGGGGCTGGCGAGGCCGCAGTGTGCACGTATGTTGAGGGCGAGAGACACTCTGGAGTCCAAATCGGTTTGCGGTGCCCAGAGGACCAGGGTTGTTTTCAAACAGTTTCAAACCGCCCCAGAACTCAACTCGCAACACCATTCTGGACCGCGTACTCGTCTGCGAGGATACCCTCCATCCGCGAACTGTGGACCAGCGTGGTCGAAGCCGCGGAATAAAGTGATTAGACTTGGACGTGGTGCATGATGCTCGACCATTACGCGGTGCTTGCGTGTATAATCAGCCAACGCTCACTGTAGATTGTACGCTGACATTCATCCAGGGTTTTGCACTGTCATATGAGTCGTTCACGCCCAGGACAACAGCGCCTATCATGGGCCACCAGGATCAGGTATGACAGCTGTTCAATTTAGGCTCACGGTGCGTCCTGTCCAACGCATTCGTAGTACTGCCGTCGAACACGCCGAGGACATAATGCCCCGTCCCTGACGTCTTAGTGGTTAGTCTTAGGATAACATCGCACGTCTGTAGGTGACGTCTTATGCGACGAGCTCGGATAAGAGCGTATCTTTGGCTTCAACTCATAATGCCCGGGTTTACTGCCTGAACATCTGGACACGAACCTCTCTCAACGAAAGAAGTGATCCTAGGAAATGCTTTTATTCGTCTTGCTACGCTGCAGTGAAAAACTATCATGACATTGCTTGTGTAGTATGGAGATGACAGATGCCAGATGGGAGAGCCCATAGTGAGATGCCAACCAAGCTAGACAGGTGTAAACATAATATACATAAATGACGGTATAGTAATATGTCCAGTGTCGAAAGGGGTCTAAAAGTCTTCGTCTAACGAGCTGTCGGTGGGATCAATATCTGCAACGCCGAGAAAATGTACAAGGTCTTACAAGGTCTTGGAAGCTTGAACCTCCGGATTTTGACTAGAATGAGCGACGTTGGCCTTGGAGTAGTCCGAGACACGCTTCTCGAAAAAGTTGGTCTTTCCTTGGAGTGAAATCATGTCCATGAAGTCGAACGGATTGGTAACATTGTACACTTTATCGTTACCGAGAGAGACTAGCAGACGATCGGCAACGAATTCAATGTATCGACACATGAGCTTCGCGTTCATGCCTATTAAGCCGACAGGGAGAGCATCTGAAGCAATGGTCATTAGAGAGACAATGTAGTACCCTTAGGGCAAGCCAAACATACCAGTCAGAAACTCCTGTTCAATCTCGACGGCCTCGGTAATGATCCGTTCGATTGTATCTGGGTGAGGGCGGCGCTTGAGGTGACTGAACAGCAAGCAAGCAAAGTCGGTGTGCATGCCCTCGTCACGGCTAATTAGCTCATTAGAGAAAGTGAGACCGGGCATGAGTCCACGCTTCTTCAGCCAGAAAATGGAAGCAAAAGATCCAGAGAAGAAAATGCCCTCGACTGCGGCAAAGGCAACGAGTCGCTCAGCGAACGTCGACCGCCGGTCTGATATCCACCTGAGGGCCCACTCGGCCTTGCGCTTGACGCAAGGAATGGTCTCGATGGCATCGAATAAGTATTCACGCTCTGCGGCATCTCTGATATACGTGTCGATGAGAAGGGAGTACGTTTCGGAATGGATATTCTCCATCATGATCTGGAAGCCATAGAAGCAACGTGCTTCGGCAACTTGGACCTCGTTCGAGAAGCGTTCGACAAGGTTTTCGTTCACGATACCGTCCGACGCAGCAAAGAAGGCGAGGACATGAGATATAAAGTGACGTTCGTTGTCATTGAGACGGTTGTTCCAGTCATTGAGGTCCTTAGAAAGGTCCATTTCCTCAGCAGTCCAGAAGGAAGCCTCCGCTTTTTTGTACATTTGCCATATCTGAGTAATGCGTCAGTCCGTCCGTCTTACGCGACAGGCAACTCCGCACCTCGTGGTATTGAATAGGGAAGAGGACGAAGCGCCGTCTCGACTCCTTCAACAGTGGTTCTTCGCCTGAAATTAACACGACTGAGAGAATGACAAGCAAGACGCAACGAGGGGCTCACATTCAGGGAGGTCGATTTCACCGACAAACCTGTTGCGGAGCGCGTCGAGGTCGTCTTCGAGCTCAGCCTCTGAGGCTTCTTCTTCGAGAGTGTCTGGCGAAACGGAACGCTTCTTGTCATCGAGAACTGGGGTGGTCGAGCGGAGAGGCTTGCTGGGAGAATCCAGTGAGAACGCCTCGATGGCTGCAGCTGCCTACGCGGGAGTTCATGAGCGAGTGGTCGGCGGAATGAGCTGGACGTACCTTTTTACTAGGAGTGGGCTCCGGGGTGCAAGTAGGGCTCCTGAGGGTCACTGCGGGTGGCATAGAAGACAAGCACAGAAGAGAGACAAGAGAAGGGAAGGAGATACAAGCAAGTTGGCGGGAGAGAGGAGGACCAGCAAGCCAAGGACCTTATTAATACGCGACGCGTAGCGTGGGAACCTAAACGCGCCAACCAAGACGCGATCTACTCATACTTCTGTACAGCTTCGGGAGTATATATGACAAGTTTCTCGGTGCCGCCGTGACATGCTCCTATTAGTTTATACTGCACTGCCCAGCTGGGCGCACTAAACAGCGTTCGAGATGTCATAATATACTGAGTGAGATTATGATGCCATGCAACGACCTTGGTCCGTCCAGATATGTGTAATGAAGAAAGGATGAAAGAAAGCAACGGAGGAGGCAACAAGGAAATAATCATATGGTCATCGCCGTTCCGACATCGAAGCCTCGTCGTAGACACTCCCGTCGTCTGAAACGAAATTCCGCAGTCCACTGGCGTTGTACGTTTGTTGTTGTAAGATTGGGGTGGACGACTCATCCGACACAGCGCGGGAGCACATCGTGCTCCTGTTGCTGCCATTTCCAGGTAGCGACAAGATAGACGTTCGCACGGTCTCACGCATTTGCAGGATGTTTTGCCGGAATGCGTTCTGTAAGGCAGTGATAAGAAGACAGCCACGATCAAGACTGTGCACATCACACCTGTTCACGCCAGTACTGGGCACGCTTTTCGCGCTCTTGGTCACGCTGACGACGGTGAATCATGAACAGCGATACAAGCGTCGCAAACATTCCTGTGAGAGTAGATCAGCAAGCCAGCAATAAGTCCCTTTGCGGTAGACGCGGCACACCCCCGAAGATGCTCATGCCAACTATGACGTAGACCCAGATCCCAAATTCGTTGGGCGTATCGGCACTGTCACCGCACACGCCATTGCTCTGGCAATTGAACGAGCTGCATCTACGAGTGGACCCCGTCAAGGTTACTAACCCCGAGTACCCGCAAACAAAGGACGTACTCCTTGTCGGCATCACAAGATTCACCGATGGCCTTCATTTGCATGCAAATCAGCTGTTGTGCGTCGCAGTACAATCCAACCTTGCAGTTCCCTCTGCGTGATTTGAGGTTGGACCTTATGTCACGAGATATGGAGCACTCCACTGACCTCGAAACGACGTCGATATACTCGCTGGTACCAGAGTATGCGATATAGGCGGTGTTCTCCACCTCGCATGGCTGACCGACCGTCACGTTCGTCCACCTATGAATTGCATGGACAATTTGAACGTCTCGAAAGAGAGTAGTCATCGGACATACATGCAGACATTGTTGAGGCATACGGCACCGTTGACGTTACGACCATAGTATAGAGTATCTGCGAGCTCTTCCGGGTTTGAAGGGGCCTCGCATTGATCTTCGCAGGAGACGCAAAACCGAGGACATTAGATCACCATCCACAAGATAGCGAGACAACGGTGCCCACCATCACGATTCAATTGGCATGGACTGCCCACCGTGAGAAGGGGCTGGCAGGCATCACCTTCGTCTGGGCAGAACTGCCCAGTTGGGCACTTGGGAGGGAGAACGGCATCCTGCGCGTAACCAAAAGGGTACTGGTCCTTTCTGCAACCCTTGAGCTCGCAGATGCCCGCAGCTGAGCAGTATGTCTCGCTGTCGCAGTCGCTGTAGAATTGGTACGTGCCAATCTGGAGACGATTGTTGGCCGACGCGCAGCTCTGCCCTTTGGTCTGAGAACCAGCGCTAACGAGATGACTGAAGTATAAAACGAGTGTGGGGAGCAGCAAGTGCATGGTGGAGCTGGGGGAGACAAGGGAATGTGGGACGGTGGTTCGAGCACAAGACTGACCTCCAGTACGAAATCTCCCATTGGCGCGCGTGACAGCCACATCCGTGACGCGGACCGCCCCGCTTACGATCGGCTACGTACTGGTACTAAATACGTCTATTTGCCGCAGCCCGGACAACAGTGTACTACATCGTGCACAAAGACGTCGCATTCCGTACAGAAATCGTGATGGCACTCTGGACACCGATACCGACCAAGCGGACTGATGCCCTCCGTCGATACCGCGCTGGATGGCGTCGTCGGGAATGGTCGGGCGCACGCATGACAAGTGCTAGCTAGCTCAGGCATGCCAGCCGCAGAAGTCCTAGAACGATACTTCGAGTTCAGCCGGTTCGCATGACACCAGAAAGTGTAACTGGACTAACACGGCTTCGTACGGCTTGACGGGGAACAAGTGATGGTAGCTCCGTGCTAGATGCGGCGAGCTAACTATCATGAGACCACAGATATCGCAATCTGTCGGTACATCGCACACTTTCGCCATGCAACGTGGACAGAGAAAGCCCTCGCTTTTCATGTCCGAGTGGCAGACGCATAGGCTGGGGGGTGATGTGTCCGGCAGCCGTGTGGGAAATCCCATCATCATGAGGTCCGCAGGTGGATTGCCGACTCCGCTACCAGCGGCACGAGTAGCGGCGCGTTGAGCGGGAGGAGGAACAAGCTCGAATAAGAGATCTTTAAAGTGGCCCTCGTTCATGGCAACGCCAAACTGGCCTACATGCCCCGCAGGTGAAAAACCACCTGGGCGAGCGACTGTCTTCACCTACCTCCTGTTTTCTCGCATAGTTCCCTGCAGATCTTCATCTCTGCAGCAAGTGCTACGATAGATATGCGGATCTTGTTCTTGATACAGACATCTAGGGTGTCATGGATATTACCGGGATCACAGGTCGTCAGCGAGCCAAAGATGATAAGGATTTCGCGTGAAGACTGTGTCGGCAGGTGACTATCGCCGTGAGCGGACCACCAGAAACGACTGAATAAGTAAGATACCTCATGCTGCTCCGTGCCATTTCGATCGCATTCTGTAGGCTTGGATCCCCAGAGGGCTCCAGTTTTGCCCTATCGCCCAACGACTTGAGGACATCCTGCGGATTACCTGCGGAACCAGGTCGCACGATGGCATGGCATGGCATGGCGCTGACTTGTCCTACCTGACATCTCACCGACACGCTCGCCGAGCCCAGCACGCATTCCAACGACTCCAATCTGGCCAAGGGGGTTCTGGTCAAACCACTCCGCCACGAACTCACGAGAATAGCGAAGCGCAAGATCGAATCGCGTAGGTCGCATATCACGATCTGTCATGGAACTGGAGAGGTCCAATATCAGAACAAGGTGGCGTATGATCGTGCGGCGAATGGCAGCAGCAGGTGCGAGGAGCCTGCAAGACGTGGCGGTGAGTTGGTCGAGTGGACACTATACCGCTCGGCGACCAACCTCCTTCGTCGACCTCTCGCCATCAGGTCCTCCACCGCCCCCTGCAGGCTCCCGGTTTCATCCTCTTGGACAGTATCCCATGAGCGCGTGTACGACGCTTCCCATGTGTAGGCTTGCTACAGCAGGGCATTCGTTAGCTGATCTGCCCTCTGCTACATACATTGGGACCGGTAAACGGATGGCTGACCTCCTTCGTCTTTCCTTTTCCGCTGTCCTTTTTCCGCTTTTCCGTAGCCTTCCCCTTTCCTTTACCCTTGGCACGCGTGTCTTCGTCCCCGAGCAAGGAAATGTCAGAGTCGGAGTCAACATCCATCGTGAAGGAGGTCTAAGCTTGCTGCATCTGATTAGTCAACATGGATGTGTGACTCGCCATTCACTG
>JADGIP010000306.1:0-22978 GCA_016618355.2 Astraeus odoratus | reverse complement strand
CTGCCTGCCTGCTTCCTCCTGGCAACCAGCAGCTGTATATCATCTCCTTCGTCGTCACCCTCCGTCGACCCGTGTGTTGCACCTCGGTCACCGTGTCGCTCGGCAGTAGCCTGCGGACCCAGCTGGGTGCTACATACACATTATATTATTATATTATCGTACGGCAGGTCAGTTTCCGTCATGTCTTGAACCCATGTGGTTGCCCTGAGTTTCACTTTTGGCGGATGACTTATATATCACCTCAGACTCCGGTCGCTTTTCTCCCTTTTATCTCGTGTTAGCTCCTCCAGTCCCAACAGCTGTCCATCCTTTCCTTCTCCTCGTCCTCCCATCTCCTCCCAGTCTTCGCCTTCTCCTTATGGGCGACCTCGGCCACCCGCTCCCCTCAGTCAACTGTAGGAAACGCAAGGCCGATGCCGATGAAGACTGTCAACATTCCATCACCCAGGACTCCCCTCCTACCGCTGATGACATGCTCGTAGACGGCTCGGTTGCACACCGTCCTTCCTACGCACCTCGCCAGCCACCTACTAGTCCCTGGCTCTCGACCGACACAGCTTGTGCCGTATGGCCCTCAGTGTCGTCGCCCACCGACACTGCTCCGCCCTCCCCTTTGTCCCCCTCTGGCTCCAAACATGAACCCACCCTCCGATCCCCAAAACGTCCCCGCGTCGACACCTCCGACCTTCCTCCTACAAAGTCCCATCTTCGCGTGTCCGACCGCCACTCCCCCTCTCGGAGCTCCCTGTCTCCTCACAGTCCCACGCGTCGACCCCGCAAAAGACATGAACACCGTGAGGCTGTCGGCTCTCCAGCTCAGTCTGCACCACAGCCACCTGTCCTCAGGATCGATAGCCAATACCCTCCGACAGACAACTCACTTTCTCCTGTTCATCCGCCGTTCCCGTACATCGATCTCGGTTCGCCACACATACCATCCCTACATCCCTTGATCAATCGGCAAACCCTCAAGGAGCTGGACTTGAGTGCTATTCTCCGCAATCCGCAGCTTCGTATGTGATCGTATCATTCTGTTCTATCATGCGTACTGATAAACTTGCCCAAGGCCATGATCTCCTGTTCGACGCCGGTCTCCAATTCCGCCCAACTTCAGGTCGGAGAAAACGCGAGCTTTCCGATAGGTACTGGCGTGCAGTCGCCCAGGAACTCGAAACAGGCTGCACCTGTGTCTCCTTTGACATGCAATGGAGGCCCTGCGAGTGCCTTTGTGTCTGCCGCCGTGTTCCTCTCCCATCATCGAACCCCATCCTGACCTTCTCTGCTTCTCGCCGCATTTTAACCCTTCGAATGCCCTCTCGCATCCGACCTTTATTGGTGGAATTTCTCGAAGTTCTCTTGTTTGTCATCCAGCCTCTGACGAGCATCTCGGATGCATACGCAAATCCTTCCACCTTCCAAGCACAAATAGAGCGGCATGCCGCTCAGGCAGCGCACCTGCGATCTGTCTTCGACCCCGATCTCATCCAACAAGAGCTGCAGCATGACCTATTTGACCCCTCGGGCCTCTTCATCGTGATCGGTCAGACACTGAAAAGCCATTGCGCCCCAATGCGCGATCGTGTTGTCGACACAATGGTCGAAGTCGCCAGGACGTGTGCGCCCGGCGGAGGTGGAACTAAGGCGGATGCGGTAAAAGCTGTGCGGATGTGCCTCGACATCCTGGAGCTCATGAAACTGGTCAGTTTTCACCATCAATCACTCATAGCATGCACGCGGATTCACGGTTCAATCAGGATATCGCCAACCATCAACTCCAAACCTTGCGCCCGTTCCTTATTGATAGCTCCGGACAGTACGAACTAAAGGCATTCAAAGGCCGCAAGGGACCAAGTTCATCGCTCGATATCACACGGAAATGGCTCCAATCATCCCACCGTCGTCTTCTCTCCATGCCCGCTCTTTCTCATCCGTCTTTCCCTTCTGGGTCGTTCGATTATTGCAACCTTTCACGGTCCCAGAAGATGTACATATGTGCTCTCAAGGGCCTGACGGACCTCGTTTTTGACCCCCCTTCACCAGCCCCGTCGCCTGCCCCACAATGTTCCTCTGGTTCAGCCGTTGCAGCACCATCGTCCATGTGTCCGTTACCTTTATACCCAGAAACCACGTACCTTGACAGCGCTCGACTGTTGGTTCTCTCTGCGGATGCAGCTGACACGGCTGCGATGTATATGTTCCTGCTTCTGTATCGCCAGCTCGTCTTCTCGGATACCAGCGAGTCATCGGTGCCCCGGGAACAATCGCGGGTGGGCGATGTTGAATTGATCAGGCTCAAAAGGGAGATACGTGATATATCTTCCTCGTACCTCGGTCACTGCTTCAAGTATGATGATGCAGTGAGTTCTTCCGGTGACCCCGCGGCGGACCGTGAGAAGTGGTGTAAGATTAAGAGTGATATCGTCCTCCAGATCGCCCTACGTGCTAAGGAGGCCCGCGTCCATGCGTCAAACCGGTCGACTCCCGTACAGTCGGTTACAGATGGCCCCGCGTTCCAGACGCACATGCCAGACGAGCGTTTACTCAAGCTTGCGGAGGGTTGGTCAGACACTCACATCCGGCCGAACTCGCGGCTGAGTACGATGCTCAAGAACAAGGTGCGCGATGCGGTGTTCCATCATGTGGTCGCGTTGTCGTTTCCATCGAACGACGCTTCCCTGGGGACCATCCGACCTTTGGAGTCATTGTTGGGTGCATCGTCCAACAGCACCGCCGGGCTTGCCTCCGGCATGGAACCACTGGCTGATGAACTTCGCTCGCTTGCAGAGCGACTAGCACGACTGGCACAGATACATCTTGGTGTCTACTTGCCTCTGTACGAACAGGAAGATATCCTGTCTGACACGCTGTGTTCTACCGTTCCTTCGTCCTCGTCCGCCGCCTAACCCATAATATACCTTCATAGAGTTATATTTTCATCTTCGTCCTCTTCCATCTTCCAGCATACCCCCCCTGGCCCACGATTACCCCATCTTGATGTGATGACGTACACATGGTGCGATATTTTCCCTTGAAGAGAGCAGTAGCAGTCAAAACAACAACCAAAGTACGATACAATCAATGGATAATGTTTTCCGTGATTGCTCGTTTGAATAAAGCATAATTGGTATAGACCAGTCACACATGAGAAATTTGAGTTCTGTCACAGCTGCAGGATGAACGTTCTACACGACACATAGCAGGTTGGTCCATGACCCGTCAGGCTCCGCTCGAGCATCTGCTCTATAGCTGACACTGATAGCACAACGCCGTGTACATACTAGTGCTAATGGGGTCATCCAGCCACCTTCCTGCGCTTTGTGCCCCTACTCATGCTGTCTGCCGGCCCTGCTGAGCGTTTACGTCCTTGTGGAGCGTTGCTACCAACGTCCTGACTGAACGTGTCCCTGGTGAAAGGCCTAGACTTCCTTTCCTTCTGGCCGATCTTCCGCTGTTTCTTTTCGATCGCTTTCTTCACGGCTTGTCTGCCGCCGGACGCCGCAAGGGCGTCGTAGCGAGCTTTATTGAGTAGGTCCTTCTTTTCAGCTGGAGAGATGATGCACCGTGAGCCGCCACACGCTCACATCAGATCGCAAACCAAGAAAGGGGACGCACATCGTTTCATGAACCACGCTCCTTTCCCTTGCTTCCTTTTCTCTTTCTCCGCCTGCGCCACTTTGCGCAGTGCGTCCGCCTCCACTTTCTCCTTCGTATCCCGATTGACTGCACTCTCGGCCCGCTTCATGGCAAGTTCTAACCGCTTGACCTCCTCCTCGCGCATGGCACGGAGGTCGCGAGGCGAGTTGGCGAGGAGCTTGCGGGCCCGCTTGTAATCGTCACGCAGGGTCTTGAGCTCGCTTGTGTGCACCCCAGAGAGGAAGCCATATTGTTGCCGGAATTTTTCCGGCTCATATTTACCCGATACATGCAGGAAGCGCGGGTCTCTCGGTCTCTGATGTGGACGTATCGGGGGACCATGGGGGAGGGGGAGGGGGGGGAAGAGAAAATTGGAAAGATCCAGGAAAGAAAGGGTGTGGTCTCACCGATGTATGATCTTCCACAACTACCCTACGTCGACTGACGGGCCGCTTGGAGGATACTTCTGTTGGTCTGGGCGGTAGGATGCAGCTCGAGCTATATAGAATCGAGAATGGTAACGTACGCATGTTTGTGTGGCCGTTTGGGGAGTCCTTTTTTCTTTGGATCTTCCTTGGTTTTGCCACTGTCTTCTGGGATATGCGATGCGGTTTCGTCGTCCTCGCTTGGCTCGCTTCCGGTGTCGGACACTTCAGAGTCGCTGAGCGCCTGAACCTGAGCTAGAGAACGTTGTGCTCTACGCAGAACACCTAGCGGTAGCGTTGATAGGTCTGATCATGCCCAATGAGTGCCCGAGAAATACAGATCGAAGACAGACTCGGGAGCCCTCACCACTCTTAAGAGAACGCTAGTTGCACCAAAGATATATGTCAGCCAAGAAGAGGACTCAGTACGATTAAATGCTAACCACTTGAACGTCCTCTTCGTCGTTATCTGACCCTTGTGAATCGAACACAGGCCAATTTTCCTGAGCACGACCCTCGTCAAGTGTTTCATCATCGTCTACCCATTGGGATACTCGGGGCGCGTCGGCATCCGCATCATCCTCTTCCTCTTCCTCCGGAGAAGTCGGGTTACTACTCCCACCTTCTTCCCCACGATATGCAGAGTGAGCTGGTGATGACCCGGAGTCGCCCATTTCGTCTGATTCGTCGTCGTCAGAGACAATTTCTTCTTCTTCTTCTTCGTCCCCGCTACTACTACCTCCATCCGACTCTGGTTCTGATATAAAGTCAATGGCTTTTGGACGCGTCTGTCTTCGTTCTGGGGGGTACCTTGCAGAGGACCATGATACCTGTTTCTGAGGTGATATCATTGGTGCCTTAGATTTGGGTGGTGCTCGATTTTCTGGGCGTGGTCGACGAGGCATCTTGCTGGTGATAGTCTCTGGCAATCTGGCAGTATTGGTGGCCATCTCGCTCACTCAGACAACGAAATATTTTACACAGCCACTTGGCCAACCGATTCGGGTTAGACTCCTATTACAGTGCAACTGTCAAGACTCGCCAGAGCTATTCCCATGTCTTAATGACGACCCTTCTTATCAGAGTCGACTAATATTTCAGTTCGCAATCTGTTCTCCATCTGTCAAGGCTGGCACAATGAAGGGGTGCCACTGTCCACATCAACTGGACATCATCTCCCCTTACTTGACCCTACTACCTCCGGGTTAACGCAAATGTCACAGCCGGTAAAATTTGAATGGTGTTACAGAGTACACGAGTCCCAAGTAAACCTATTGTTACAGCGCGTCGGAGATACGCAGTCCATCTTCGTAATTATGAGAGCTAAGTTGTTACGAAATGAGTCCAGTAGAAGCTTGTGCACAAGTAGAATGCGAATGCGGGAACACAGGAAGAGTAAGTACAATGCTAAATGTCCGGAGAACATGCCCCGTCCATGAGGACGACAGTGAGTTCAGCAAAGAAAAAAGGGTCACTCATTACAGGTTCATAAAGATCGTTCTGGAAGAATAGAGAATGGAGTTAAGGTGGCACAGCTGGTTTACTCCGACTTGATGGTGAAGTTGTGGCTCCAATTACCCGAGTCACCGAACACTAGGAGGTACGAGGCAGAAGAGGAGTCGTTAGATGGTTAAATGGACATAGGACATCAGCTTACAGACGACGGCGTAACCATCGCCGGTTTGTACATCAGGTACCTGGACAACCGTCCTACCGTCCAGGATATTGAAGCCATCGGCCAGGAGGTAATCTATAGATTACCATGTCAGGTGGAACCCTTTGCAGAGATGACAGGAAACCTACCAAAATCGATCAGGTTATTTACGACCAGATAAATTTTCCCAAGAGGATTAGTGATGTTAGCGGGAGCGTTACTCGTGTCCCTTTGAGTGACTTCGATTAGAGATCGTCTTTGATCGAGCTGCTATACTGGACCTACCAAGTAACGTTGTGGTATTGCCCCACAATCCAGACGGTTCCTTCGTGGGGATAGAGCACAGGGGGCACAAAGACGTCTCGTTTCTGACGGTACAGTGGCATTGGCATCACGAGGACTAGCAAAGACATGAGAACGAAGAACGGAGTCATCAGGGATTTGACAGGTATCATCTCGTCCAGTGCGTGAGGGGTCGTAGCGGGAGCCTTTGGGACGACTGAGGAACCCACTGACAGAACTGCGAAGAATTAGGATTGCTGGCAGGTGTCGTGCCTCCTTGCCTCCAGTATTTATACTGTAGTGATAACATTTCGGCTATGTTCCCAAGTATAAGCTCCGACCCGGTCCGAATTCTTTGTAACTGCACCGCGTTCCGGGTAGACATCTTTTCCATAGCCACAGCGGTGACCAGTAGTTTCAATTTCCGGCTCTTTCATTCTGTGCTAGTAGTCTGTGATGATGGACTTGTTGGTCCTCAGCCAAAAGGTAGATGGTTTTGCTCGGCTGATGCAAGGAACAGCCGGTGGGACACTAACCAATTTCAGACGTGATCACAATATCAGGCCATGCTAAAACTTCGAAACCTTGCCGCAAATAATACCTTATTCAATTCTCACTATTGGCTCGGCAATCGTGCTCGAGCTTGATCCATATATGTACCAGTAAGTCCAGCGCCTTTCTCGGATAGGCGACCAATCTATGGTGAGGCGGTGTCAAGTAGTGGAGCCGAGCAAAATGGGCTCGTGGACCGTCAGAAATCTTTTGATCCCTATCCAGTGACTGTTCCTCGTGGGTCTTACTGGGGCCATTGCTACACCCACCTTCTGACTTAAATATCATAACGTTGCTGCGGGTAGTAGGAGCTGGTGCTGGGCGCTCGTGGGGTGCTTCCGTTCAAGCCCCGTTCCACGCCACGCGAATTCTTTGCGGGGGCGGTACCCTCAGTGTGATACATAGCCTTTGCTGTTCTTTAATTCTCACTCTAGTTTCTCGCTGCTTCTTACCATCTACCAATCCGGTTTTGATGGACCCAAGCCTTCGGACTCTGGTATTGATAACACGTTGTGTTTGTGCTGATGTGGATCTGAAACCTCGGACATTGCATCGACTACCCAATTTCCATGACACACGCGATCTCCTGTACAGTCGCCAGTGGAGCCAATTCTATCGACTATTTACCTTTGGTGACGACGAATGCCTCGATGGCTCGGTTTGCTTGTAACCCCTAAACACGGATGCTGACACGGTCACGTGCGTCACAGAACCAAATACATGCAAACTACGCGTCAACCGACGCGTTTAATGGCATAAAATAATACATAAATTTGTCGCTTTAAATAATGGTCGCTCGGTCGCTGGTGCTTCTAAACCACGACGACGAACTATACCTCTCGCTTTTATTCGTCGAGAGAGAGCGCGTTCTGTCGTTGGGACCACGGTCATCGTTTAATCATCCTTACTATGACCTTGCCCACACCTCCCAGCACTGCTCACCGCGACCGCGACTTGAGACTACCTGGTTCACGTGTGGCATGGTCACAGCAAAATCAATACTTCGTTTTCACTAATAGCCCCAAGGGTGCTGTACCCCTCCCGAGACACCTGGAGCCCCCAGTTAAGTCTATCCTGAAGAAGAGCTCGCAATGTTTCCTCCCAGTTCCGGAAGAGGGCACAAGAGACGTCACTCCAGAACCTGACGACCCTCTGGTCAATCTTACATATCTCACGCGACCAGTTGCTCAAATAATTGACCCAGAATCTTCCCTGCGCGATCTCATCGAAGCTTATTCCATCCTTCATGCGCGTATAAGAGCTGCCGTGACGGACTCTGCAGACGGTGATGCTTCATGGCCTCTGTTCCAGCCACTGCGCAAGAATGCGCAAGCATTCGTGGACGCCGTCATTCGCGATCTTGGCAGAGCATTGGTCGAGCCAGACGTCGACATGATACAGGACGATGAGCCCCTCGTCCTCGACTGTAGTGAGGACTGCGAAGAAGAGACCCGCCCTCTCCTACCTTCTCCCAGAAAAAGTCCGAAAAAGAAAAAGAGGGGGATGTCTGCGGCTCAGGTCAAGCTTGCTCGCGACTTGTGTACCACGACACATGCTGTCTTGCGACTCCTACATACCATATTCACTTTGCCTGCAGTGTACCAGCTATTCAGTGGTAGGAGTATTCTATCTCGAGCTTATCGGTGCGCTAAATCCTCGTAGAGGTGCATTTAGGCGACATGTTGACGCAAGTTCTTGCTATTCCTATGGCAGACTCGTTGCCCACTCCTAACGCACGTAAGACGTGTGCGCTGTCAATATGGCTTCTACAAGCCCAGCGTTTGCCTGAAGAAGTCTTATTGCCTGCACGAGACAGAATCGCATTCGCCTTGCGTCGCGGTATGGAAGGTGAGCTCGGCAAGGAGGGGAAAAAGGGCTCTGCTTGTGACGGTCTCAAAGTAAGTGACGGCGTAGGACTCGTTCAGCGATGCGATAACTAACTTCGACCTACAGGCGGTACATGATCTGTCTCTGTATCAACCTACCACTTTCATCTCTGCTTTTGCTGAATTGCTCCCTTCCATATTATCAAATCTACTTGCGCCTACGCTAACATTACGGGTACAAGCATGCCATGCACTTGGAGGCTTTGTCCTCGGCTGCGTCGCTCTACCTCTTTCATCCTTGCACACACGAATATCTAATGCTATCGCCACTTTTTTAACAACGCCCGTCGCTTCCCCACTACGTCCATCCAAGACTCCTACGAAGGCAAAACCCGAACCCCTGATTGTCCGGACTCTCCGTACAACCTTGAACGCAGTCGATCCTCTTCATGTAGCACACGGCCCTGTGTGGGCACTTAACGTGCTTGCGTCGTTTATCGTCCTCCTCGGGCCGAAACTCTGCACCGACATCCGGTTAACCCGCGTTGTATCCGCGCTGTTAACACTTGCGATACGGAACAAGAAGAGCTCTGTTAGAGCATTGGGCTGCCTTCTCTGGAGGTGTATCATTTGGTCCTATATGCGTCCTCCATTGAAAGTCGTCCATGACTCTGGTGAAGATAGCATCGCGACGGCTTTGCAGGAGCAAGATGTCCAACTTGCGCGGGAGAACTTCTGGAAGCTTGTCAGGTCCGTAGTTGACATGGGCGTTGGTGTCTCGTCAGTTGCAGCGCTGATATCAGATGAATACGACGACGAAGACCGCCTAAGGAAAGCCCTTGAGCTCGTCAAGAGCATGATTCAGAAGGGTGGGCAAGCGTGCGAGGATGGTGTGGAGATCACAAGGATCTTCGTTAGCTTCGAAAGCTCTGGAGAGTCGTGGACATTGAATAAGCTCTTGCCACATTCGCTTTTCTCGTCCAACCCTGGTCTGCTCACCGCCGAATACAGCGGCTTGTCGAGCGTTGTAAGACCAATATTTGAGGAATGTCCACAATTTACGGACATTCGCTCACTTACCCGGGAGGAGTTGTCGAGGGATTGGGTATTTGACGAACTGATTGATCTGTGGAAGATTGCCTTGGGCTCTCTCCGCATGTCAGAAAATTATGACCTTCCTGTAAGTGCCTTGCAAGGCCACAGTTGATTCGGAACTGACCAAGTACAGATCGAGATTACTGGTATATGGGAAGGTCTCATGAAGGCTAACGTTGCGTTCTTGTTGGGTACGTCATTGCTTTCCTCGGTAACTCTACTCTGGGATTCACCGTCATTCAGATGCAGCTGATCATGATGGCGTCGTTAACTTCGGTGCTCGTGCTGCTGGCCTTCTGACTGATATTCTTAGCGATCAGGCTCTTAATTTTCTTTCTACAACGCATACACCTTCACCTTCACCTTCGCGCGGTAACAGTCAACCTCAGAGACAGGGTCGATCCTACCAGTCAAATGCATCTATCAAGCTTAGTATTGTCCGTGACCTCTGGGCGATTATGCGTACCACGTTCCCCAACAATCTCCTTCATTCTGGTGGTGCTAAGCTCCTTGCGCGCTTAATAGAGGATGAAGAAGACCTTGTCGAGCAAGCAGCACTTGACGATACGAGGATGCAATGGGCACACTTGTGTGCTGGGACTATGGTCGTTTGCGATATCGATGAGGCACGGAAGTTCTGGACACAGAGGGCACAGTCCCTTACTTTGATTACGTACGAGGTGGGTGTCCAAAGCTTCATCTGGCGCTGTTTCGTCGAGAAGTGGAAAGAGGACGCAGAAGGATCATGGGAAGGGGCCATTATACTACTCGGTGTGCCATTTGGGTAAGTATTGATCCCTTGGTATAGAATGTCGCTCACAAACTATTCAGCCAATCCGGCACTTGGGAGCTCAGCAACGAAGACTTCCACGTGTGGGATGGTTTTCTTCAGTATGCTATGGACAAGGCCAGAGACAGTGGCTTGGACACGATAACCTTCCTCGATCGTGTCGCGGAAGTTGTGGCACGTGTACCCCATCCTGGATTTGCTTCCTTCACTCGCATTGCCGATCTCCTGCTGACGCATTGCGAGATCGCGGATGCAAGGCAGATTCCGTCCAACGTCTTTGAGTTCATCAACGACACGTTGCTTTCAACTTATCCTCCCGAGCCCCGCAATGTGAAGCCATCCACTTGGTTGATAGCTACACTCACTCGGATGATCGACGCCTGTCCACTGGATCTGTGTACTGAACTTCTGGAGACACTTCAAGATGGTATCAGCACATGGATTTCGGACGAGTGTCATGTCTTTTCTGAGGATGAATACATGTTCGATGTCTTACCGTTGTACCAGACCGCTCTCCTGGTGCTCAAGGGACTTCCTGGTGACAGCAGCGTTCTCAATAACCTTGCACCTCTATTGCGATCTGTCTTTCATGGCCGTAGTGGTTCATCGTCTGTTGCCAAGGAAGCATTCATAGATTTCTGGACTACGGCCTTTGCGGAATACGACAAGCCTGGAGGCTGGCCAGAAGACATTTGCACTTGCTTGCGCTATTGTGATCTAACGTCAGACCACATTACTAGCAATAGAACCTCTTCTGGACCTTCTAAAGGGTTATCAGATTCAACCATGTGCAAAAATGTGGCCTCGAGTGTCTCCGAACGACCTTGTTGCAGTTCACAGAATGCGTCTGAAGATAAATCAATACCCACCACTGTTCATGCAGGTCCCGAAGCCTCTGGTGGTATATCCCCTATCATTGGCCGGCTCAGACCTGCGTCTTTCGTACCATCAACGGACTCGGAGGAATTAGATATCAACCTCCCTTGTCTTCTTCCTGCTCTACCATTACAGGGTCCATCTACACCCACCAAAAGGCTGCTTCGTGCTACACCGCCTCCTCGGCCTCAGAAACATTCCACAACACCAGAATCCTATCAGTCCCTTATCCTCCGTCCACCCGCCGAGACTCTCCCAATTGTAAGGAGTACACCATCAACTCCTAAGCATACGCCATGTTGCAAAATCACCTCGAGTATCTCACCAAGCAAGCGGGCTAAATTGCAAGATAAGGAAAATATCTCGCCTCGGCCTGTTCTATCAGTAATGGAGCGGATCTGGGCTAAGTCGAGTCCAGGTCCCCGTCTAGAAGGGTCCCCATCTTCTGTCTTGGGCAAGCGACAGATGATGGAAGAACCGCCATATGAAGGTACACTAAAAAGAGGTCGTACAGCGCCACCGTCCACGTTCATCCGTTCGTCCATCGCTTTCCCGTCTTCACATGATAGCGACATGGAGGACGAACTTGCTGTGGAAGCTGCACTCTCCCCAATCGGCAGCAGACGATCGCGTCGTGATGCATCTCTGCATCTGAACGAGATATTGTCAGGTAGCCCTGTCTCCAGAAAACGTAAACGACAACGACTGGTTTTCGATGCAGTTGTGGTACCTCCCCTCGTTGATATACGCCGCCAGTGGCAGTTACAGAGGCGTGTCAGTGCTGAAGACGCTGCTTCATCGACAAGCCCATGTTTTCTCCGTGCAGTATCGTTACCTCGCCTTCGTGAATCTGAAGGTGACGGCCTCCCTCAATTGAGAGCGAAGCGGTTGAAACGGTGGGAAGATGCTGAATTGGCTGGAGGTGTTGCGTCGTCTCCTCCGTTGAGGGTACTGGAAGACACAGTCATAGTAGGAAGCGGTAAGTCAATGAACCCTACGTCGATTCGTCCAAAGCTAATTTATGTTGCAGATGACTCCATCATTCTTACAGCAGATTCAAAATCTGACCTTCCCAGCTCAGACGATGATCCACACATTGGCCAAGTTTCCCCTCGGCACTTGGCCTCCCCGGCCCCTCGGCGTCGTTTCGACTTTGATCACCAGTCTAGTGATGAACCGCCTTCAAGCCCTTCAAGGGAGCTTATTACACGTCGCCAGCAACGCTTTGGCTCCATCGTTCTTTGAGGTGCTTTTGCATGAATGGACTCCTGGATCAGAATTTAAATTGGCATTCACTGTACACTCCAAGCATTGCAAATTTTCAACTCGCATTTTATATAGCATTTTGTTCATACCCTGCACCAATAAAGTAGATATAGAAGAACAATTAATTTACTCCAGATATGCATTCATTGAAAAGGAGGTTCCAAATATTATCACCAAGACCATGTTTGCCAGTCTCGTCCGATCTAAGTTTCCTGACCATCTTGTTCGATGCTGTACCGATGCGATTGACCAGTGTTGTCACTTTCACAAGCTCGTTATGGATACCTGACACTGGAAGCATTGATCCATGTTTTTCCATATTACATTGAATTAAGAGATACTATGTTATACAAATTGCTTTGTTCTTTCTATGGTTTATTCATGTTCCTTTCATGTTTTCTTGTCAAACATTGAATTTTGTCTCCAGTGTGATGCACAATTAGTAAATGCTGTTATGCATCCCACGGGAGGCTTAACCTAGAGGACGTTGTGTTTGACCTTCATAAGGGCACACGGCTTGATAGAACCTTCTGGTCATGACGACTTAATTTGCCGAGTCACACGTCTGGAACGACGGAGATTTGAACCTGTGGTACAGTCAGACGAAATAACTTAAGTGTGGTATTACTTTTACATTCGGCTATAGGACTCTTTAGGGGAGAGCTTTCGTGAACTTGAGCGAGCGACTCATCTACCGCTATTTCTAAACACGGAATCACAAATTGACGAACAGCGGAGATTGTAAGTGTAAAGTCCTACCAGAGGAAGTTCTCTCATTGCTGCGAGGACTCTGCCGAGCATTTCCTTCATCTTCCGAGCATACTGATGGTGGTAGTGGAGACCAAGGCACTGTGGCTGCAAGACCGAATTTTGCCGCGGTGCGCGGTGCTGGGGTTGACTCCACCTTGAGTTTTGGGGTGCCACGTAAATGCAGCATCTTCTCGCGCTTAACAATACTACGAAATGTCGGAACTTCGACACAATCGAATACCATCTGTATGTTCGAGGTGGGAGCAGAATGCAGGCGAATATTACCAGAAAGGGGTGTATTTGCACGACTAATTGGTTCCGACATAACCTCACGAAGGGCACTTGAAATACTATCAGAGACTTGGCCTCGTTTCCTGGGACCTTGTGCTGTGAGATTCGCAGGTAAGAACACCAACTCGCAGAGGCGATGATACCTTCAACCTCTAGTATTCTCTCCACACTCACCTTGACCGAGAGGACACTCTGCTTCAGGGATTGGAGACTCTGGTAGGTAGCGTAAAATAGATTTCGAGGGCAGTTGCTGGTGGTCAGCCAATTCTTCATCAGGAGAGGATATTACATTTCCACTGGCATAGTGCTGGAGTCTCCGAAGAGCAGGATGTTCGCGGGTATAATGATCTGAGAGTAGGATGAACGTCATATCCGCAACGGAAGGAATGCTCTCGTCGTGCTCACCTGTTAGATGGTCAGCAAACTATTCGCTAAGACATTATAACAGACGAATGGCGCACCCCGGATATTGTCCTCATCAACCAGCTGGTCAACACCGTGATTTGAGCTGACATGTATCATTGAGTTGGCACCAACTGTCGTAAGCAGGATAAGAGAATCTTGTGTCTGTGATTCTGTTGAAACAGATAGTCCGAAAGCGAGATCGCCACCATACGCGGCTACGAAACACAGTAAGCAAAACTTGATACTGGGAGGAAGGTCTTCGTAAAATTGCGTTTGGCCGTAATATGTTGCCCTCCAAAACTTTTCAAACGCGAATGGTGCAATGGCTGGGGTGGGGATACGAGAAAAGCCCGAAGCGAGAAAGGATTCTATGTTCTGCAGAGTAGCACTCGATAAAGGCAACCTCTCAAGAACTTGGAGCGTATCACAATACAGTGGAATTATCTGGCTAGTTGCACAGCCATGCACCGCTTTCTTGGTATAAAATGACGTACCACAGAATTAAAATCATCCACAGTCATAATTTCCATTTTGTCTTCAATCCAGAGGCCAAGACCAGTGCGAAGTGCAGCCAGTAGAACCACAACATCTTCCGGTAACGACCCTGTAATGTGTTCTCGAATAACGGTAAGAAGGCGAAGAACACTTTTGGAGGTTGCCCGACCAGCCGAGTGCTGATCATAAGCGAGTGAGAGGGTGCGGTTAACAGCAGTTAAGACAGTATCAGGCGGTAGGTACTCCTTTCCGGAGAAGCTAGATAAGACAACAGCAAGCACCTGAACCGCAGACTCCCTGCAACAATTCGCCAATAACTGGATAATCAGTCGAATATTTCACTTACAAATTTTCATGGCCCTTCGCTTCCAGTCGCCCTGCAATTCTGTTCACAACTGCATCGAAACCCGAGGACAATGACATCGTGCATCGGAACAGTGATTCCCAAACATGAACTTCCGACTCGGACAATACCCACATACTGCGACAGTGAGTGAATGTGCCCAACCATGGAATTGTACCTACCAGACTGGGATGGAAAGAAACTCTAGAAGGTCTTCCCAGCGAAGTTCGGAAACACAATACTGCAGGGAATGAGAAATCACCCCCCACCCTCCGCGCAGATTCTGCAGTAAAACCTGCGGATGCTGGACACCACGCATGTTGTCCAGCGAAGATGACGAAGCAATAGCCATGAGATCCACAGAAAGCGTGCTCAACACTCGTCGAACCTCAGAGTCAGGTAGTGTGAATTCACATTTCCAAATCGCAGATAGGATTAACAGTGCAGCGTCGGAGATGGACCAAGTAGCAGAGAGATCTCTCAATACCGACCAGAGCTGTTTGATAGCAAGAAGCTGGCAGATTTGGTCCACTGTATTCCAAGACTCCGAGGTCGATCGACTGCCAGCCCGAGGCAGGGGTCGAGGCAAACATTTAGTGAGCGACGTGGCAGCGTACT
Source organism: Astraeus odoratus (assembly GCA_016618355.2). NCBI lineage: Eukaryota > Fungi > Basidiomycota > Agaricomycetes > Boletales > Astraeaceae > Astraeus > Astraeus odoratus. The sequence goes on along the minus strand of JADGIP010000306.1, from coordinate 7,677 downwards.
TAAATACCTCCTGCGTGTTTGGATGGCTCTCTACCAGTAAAGTAAGTAGAGATCGCCATACCTCCACCAGAGGGCCCTCCCGAGGGCAAAAGTAAGTATGCCGAATACTATGCGATGTGACCGGAACGACGGACTTACATCAAGTTTGTCAGATGGTGAATGAAGTATACATTGACACCAAGCATCAAATAATGTTTGGTAGTTGAGAGCAACCTCTGACCTCGTGAGTGGACAAACACCATCAACTGTAAATCTTGGAATGCGCCCCATGATGGCCGGCAACTCGTCCCAGTGTGCATTGAGGATGGTCCCATCAAATAAAACAATGGGAAGAATCTCATCAACTCCTTTACAGGAGTCGATATTGACAAAGCTTGGACTTGTAGTTATGAGTGCTCGTAGAAGAGTGGTGCATTCCCCCGCAAGAATATGCCCCTGGTCGGCCATGCGCTGAATAATAGATAATGCCTGCTTTAATCTCCAGGTCTCTCTGGAGGGGAGCTGAGAGAACGAAGGACCACAAGTACGCAGGAGTATGCTCGTGATTACAGTGCCCGTTCTTCCATGGAGCTCTGAGCAGACCGCACGGAAAGCTAAGTCGATCGTGCTAAGATTATAATTCTCAGCTTCTGAGAGCATTCGAGCATAAACCCAGATGAGACATTTCCAAATACAAGGATGGAGGGCACGGATGGCGCTTTCTTTATGTGTCAGAGCGAAGCCCATTGCCCCAAGGACGAATTCTACGACGAAAGCATCGCAGAATATTGAAGGACCGGAAAGGACGATAAGGGAAGCAAGGACAGTAGCTATCCAAGTTGGGCCCTCTCCTGGAGTTGTTTGCGACTCAGCTTCAAATGCAAGTCGTATAACCTGGAGGAAAGTTTCACTGCTGTCCGTTGCTTCCGAGAGAATAGCTTGTTCTCGGAGGAAACCTATAACGTGTGTCGATGCTACTTGTCGATCCTCTTTAGGGGGTCCATTAGGTTCATGGATCACCGACGCTGCAAATTTGACAAGAACGTTAGTGGTGAGCAGGCGCAATTCCGTTGACTTGCACGATAGACGGTCTAGTATATATGGCAGCAACTGTGACATGGTCCCGAAAAGATCCCTTTTGTGGTGATTTAATACATGTACTGATGCCTACCGGGGATGAGCCGAGAGCAAACACGGAAAAAACGTACAGACCTTAAGGACGTCAACTACAGTATTTAATGACTGTTCTGTGGTATGCAAACAGTACCGCAGAGCCGACACCAGTCCAGATCGCTGCGGGCCGATGACTGAAAGAGGCAAGCGCTGAGAACGTAATATCCACAAAGACAAGGAGAATGTCTTGGACCCATTAAAGACGGGCAATGTTTTGGCGAGAAGGATACTCAGAACGTCGGCAAACAGTTCCACAAGTTGGATAGCTATTTTATATTAGACCTATCATTGTGGATGCCTAATGCAGCACGCACCAGTAAACAATGAGGACAGACATGGAAATTTGAATATCACTGCCAAGGCGCATAAAGCATGGTTGCACAGAAACGACATCTCTCTTGCACGCTGTATGGGATAGTGAAGTAAGACTTCGGAAGTGCGATGCAAAGATCCATCCATAGCGAATGGATCGGTATGGGCAAATTTAATGTCCCGGCGGAGCGCTTCACAAAACGCAACCTTATGAAGCACAATACATTTGAGTGCAGGGAACTCTGTGGCACAATCTTGCAGAACGTGGCTTTGTGATTTGAGCCTGTACGAGAAGTTGTGATACGCATCTACAAGGTCGTGACAAGTCACCGATGAGTTATCTTGAACTGAATCCGCAATAGTTTCGACGGTCGACAGCAAGTACGAGGGGTCATGAAGGGGGGAAGACGATTGGTCATTCATTGCATGCAAGCCCGTTGGGTATGATTTGGACATTCAGTTCGTATTGCTAGGACGTATGACAAGTCGTTCATGGCAACCTTGAAGGGCGAGATAATGCGTGAGGACCCTTGCTTTGTTAGGGGGGATCCTGTGGCTGTGATATGTCGTCCCTAAACTGGAAAAATAGGAGTTAATGGAAACCCACCAACCCTCCACAGTTCAGTTTGGAGACCAGCGGATAACCAAATTAGCAGTATGTCCAGGACCCGAGGTCGATGAAACGGAAGCGCTGAAGGCACAGACCACGAGGTACGCGACTTGTTGTCACGAGATCACGTGATGGTTGGTAGGCACGCGTCGTTGTCACATGTCACACCCTGGGACATATCATCAACCGCATGTGCTGGCGTTGTTCTGGGTCCTGCAGTCCGGTGAGCAACCTCGACAAGGGTCGACCGCGGCCAACAGCACCCTCGCCTGCCTTGCATCCCCTGGATTTAGTAGTTAGGGAAATCCATGTCCAACAACTAAGTTACTGTACATACACTCGAAAGAGGAAATGCCCGAAACACCGATGGAATTAATGGGGCAGTCATACACACGATCGTGAATTATCATATGCGTCTTACCATCCTGTCCCAGTCGCCCGCTCGTATAGCTCAGTGAATATATTACGAGCTCCGGTGCTCTAAATTAGTCTTGCTGGCATCTCGAGTTGTACATGCTGTAACTCCCGCCTTAGCCCCTGCCGCACTAAGTGCTGCAATTGTCTTGCCCGCTAACCGACGGCCATCTTAGCCCGGGTCGCACTGTGCACAATTCCCCGTCAATTTCTTGTCCAATATGACCGGAGCACCCTGGTCATACAGAACTGTCCTCTCAGGAACTTCTATCCTCCGCAGTGTGTAGGAAAGCGCAGAAAATGTGTTTAGGCGGTAGGCTCTCATGTTGTCTCGGCAACACTTCATTTTTCCACTCCACAACCACAACCATACTCACATAAGGATGCATCAAACGTAAGTTGCACATCAATACATATAATTTTACGAACCCAAATATTGGAGCGCAGCCGTCCCTGCTGTCATATAAATACTACAATTTCCTCGCCTTCTCTTCTACCAGTAAATTCAACCACTCTTTTTTTTATACTACGAACAGTACCAACGGTTGCAATTCGACATCTCTCGTTTACGACCTTTTGACTTCCACGTTCCAACATGTTTAACACCCTGCTATCTTTGCTTTCCGTCTTTCTTTTGGCCTTTTCGTACATGACCAACGCTGCTCCGGTGCAGCCAGTCGAGCTGCTTGTCTTCAGTCCTAACATCACATCGCCCAATGGGCAGACAGTTTGGTTCACTGGATCCAAGCAGAATGTGACCTGGGAGACGGACAACATTCCTGATGAGAAGAAGAACTCGACAGGTCTTCTCCTACTGGGCCACCAAACCAATAACTCGGAAAATCTAGATATTCGTAAGATAAGCTCACTCAACTATCGCAGATACTTATCCAGCTCGTGTAGACAATCCGCTTGCTACCCAGTTCCCAATTAGTCTGGGCTACGTCGAGATCACTGTTCCTCAAGGTTTAGAAAACAGGACAGACTATATTGTCGTCTGTACGTGGTTTTTATCGCATTTTATTTTGACGCGTACTCATGTCTGCATGCAGTATTTGGGGACTCCGGCAATGCATGTCCTGAGTTCACCATCATTAATAACGATCCTGTTCAAAATTAGGCGTTGGTTCCCTCTATGACTATGGACTCTTTCGGACTTTCCTTCTCCAGCCACTGTGGTTTGGTTTGGAGTGATTTGTAGCACTGCTATGGACGGTATCCTTACTCTTTGATAGAGTTATACAGATGTTTCATTGTCAGCTCTTGACATTATATGGACAATTGACACTGCTGTCTTCGAATATCCTGATTCATGATATTGCGTGCAGCGGGCTATCTCCTACTTCCTGGACTGCGAAGGAAAGCCGAATAATATCTAGGTAAACACGATAACTGGCGGTCTTTGAATCTTGGTCTGTGCGATGTCCTTGACGAAGGCGCATTTACTAGCATGCAGGATAATGGTCGTTCGTTTCCATTGATAACTAGCTCTACGTGTTGTGATGCATACTACTAAACGATGTGACTATTGGATCCGAGAAACAGTTGTTCTCCTGTTCCTGTTTCAAAGCCGGACACGTTAACAAGCTCGACACCCGATCTATACTGGTCGGTATTTAGCAACAACCACGCAGAGAATATCACGAAAACTATGCGAATAACATCTACAACTACGATACATCAGTACTATAGATAACCCGGGCCGAAAAGGCCACCCCGTCTTAACTAGTTACTTACGGTTTGTTGCGGTATGCAGATAAAGAAGTTCCGTCTCTCTCCCGTTCCTGTTTCCTGCTCGGGGCAATTCTGCATGGACTGCGCCAGCGTTCCGTGGTACCCCCGGAATCATCGACGCCTTGAACACTGCAACACTCACCTGCTAAGGAGGGCTATGTTGGCCATGATGGAACATGCCAAATATGGTGTGCGATCGCTGCTCCCTGGGGTTGCAGCAGACGCTGCATCTAGCCGGGTCTGGACGATCCGGTTTCATTTCGTCTTTGACCCTGATTTCGACCAACTTTGTTGGATGCCCAGCCGCATTCTAGAAAAGTGCGCCTCCGAGTGGTTCTGCTCTACACAGGGTTGCGGGTTTCTCCCTCCGCTGGCATCAGTTCTAACTGCTGCGCTGCGCTATCGCAACTTGTCATACTTCGTTCACTGTGCACTCTCCCGCCTACGCTTGTTTACCATAGGCCAGTAGTGTGATGATACAGGGTGATATACTAGCAAGCAAAACGCAAGAGGCGAATTCCTCTGAGAACCGGAGGCAGTCTGTTCTATGTGGGCGCAACAACTTCGACCCTGCACTCCTGTCGGACCGACGAACGCTGCTAGAGATCTAGCGGCATGGTGAACCCTATGGAGCCCTAAAAAACCGGTTGGAGGAAGACCAGCGTTCACGACTTCCCTGGATTAGGAATAGCATGGGAGATTTACCAGTGATACCCCTGAGATGACCTCCGGGACTCAGTCCGCCACAAGCCTCGGTCGTTCTCGCCGCGACTCGTCGAATTTGACTCCATTTGTAAAAAATGAAATGATCCTGTTGGATGCTAGCAGCTGGGGCACCTGATCTCCATGTGATGGCTGGGACCTATGATATTCCAATATCTACGACAAAACACTCTACTATTCCTCCGACTGTCAGGACATCATTCGGCATCAAGTCATTGCATTATCTGCCAGTTCTTCCAGTTCTTCCATGGGCCACTGTACATCCTGGGTATCTATTGTGTTTCCCAAAGGTACGATCAAATCGATCAATTACTTCTTCCAGGGTATCAGCCTGAACATCAGGAAAGGAGCCCCGATGCCAACGCTCACAGGAATGCAGGGAAGGCAGAGCGGAGTTCCGCTTGAGAACCGGGTCAGTTCACTTTAACCTTCGCATTTCCAATTTGGCGCAATGACCTGGCAATGTTACCATAGGAATCGACCATCAACCACAGAGGTATCAAGGCCCACCTACAGCGAACGATTGTTAGTATCGGGATCATACGGTCTCAGTAATTTTACTCACACAATGCTCATCAGCTAATTGAGACAAAAATTAACAAGGACTGATGGCAGGGTGTGTTGAGAATACTTACGACAAGATATACCCATAGGTACAATGGGTTTGAGATGTCCAGGCTTGGACTTCCAATCAACCATTCGGAACACCAGACCATCAATCTATGACATTGCTGGTGTGGACATCTCCAAATTCTTTTCACCTCTGCTGGAAACGCCACTTACCCACCGTAAAGCTCCGCGGTGCACAGGACAATAATCCAATAGTGGCGGGCCGGGTCGTTCTTGACCAGTTGTTTAAGGATGTAGAAGCAAAGTGGGGCGACTCCAAATACAGTCAGTATTTCAAGCGATACGATGTTTGGATCCGCAATTCCCCAGCGCACGTCCGCGCGGGCATACTCTTTCCCTGTGTTTCAAGCTCAGTGTAAGGATTACACACCTAAGACAGATGTAGTCACATAGCTCAGCAAACACGCCTTCGCTAGTGTTGACAGTTTTTCCAAAGGTCGAGAGATATACAAAGGATCCTTCGAGCACGAGACGGATCATACCATCGAACGCCTGAGTCCATCATTAGAAAAGATGGTTTCGTTTGTTTTCCTGCTGACGCTCTTACCAGCCATATGAAAGTGAATTTGTCTTGCCACGATGCGCGTCGTAGGAGAATCTTGGATGCAGTAGTGGCTATGAGGCCCACAGCTGCAATTGCAAGGAGGGAGTATGCAGACATCGCTGTGAAGATTTCGGGACTCTGCGGATTGCCCGCGGCGATGTTTTGGAGAGGGTGAGCTTGTAAATGGGCCATTGTGGAGAACAGGGGAAATTGAAGGATGTGGTACTGTGGCGGCGGCGTAAAGTTGCTACCTGCCTTGACAACAAGAGTAGAACGATTTTGATTCAAACAAGATACCAGACGCAAGGATATAACATTCGGGAAAGAAGGCTTACAATACAGAGAGGCTTTATACCCATGGAGAACTTCGGAAGACGAAAATATGCATTACGGGATTCCCAACATATGAGAGGAAGGACTGCAAGTGATATAAGTCGGGCATGGAAGGATGAATTTGAAGTTCAAGAAATTCAATTTACGGAACAGACGCACAGGGCTGCGGGCGGAAGTCGCATCACACAAACGATAAGGTCGGACTGCTCAGAATCAGAATAGGACTGGAGATAGTGGGTGTCAAGGACTCTTTTTTTCTTATTTGTAATCACCTCCCTAATGTTTATATCCCTCTTGGATGTGCTGTGGCTGTCTCCTATTTGTCATGTCATTGCCACAGACTTAACATCAAATTATGGAGAATGGCTGCTGTACATGTGATCTACCTTGTTGAAAAAAGGTTTATGGGGTGTTTCAGAGGATTTCCTGCTCAGATTGCCAAACTCAAAGACTGTCAATGCATATGAGTACCATCAGGCAGGGGTTCATTGTAAGGGGAGTAGACACCTTACTGCCTGTATGCTTAATTACCCTTCATTTTACATCAGTCTACTCCTTCTCTTCCACCTGACTGTTGAGATTGAGAGTTAACACTCTCTGTCCAATTGTCTTGCTGAAATACAAGGCAGAACTCATGCAAGGGGGCAACACATATGTTGAACCCAACACCCTCATCTCTGTCCCCTTCCAAGGTCTCCATGCACCTTCTCCTCTCCATTATATGCTTGTATTCTGACCTTGGAGCTCATCCAGAGCAGCCAGACTTGACAGGAACTGCAACATAAAGAGTGCCCCTGATGCCATAGCCAAATTTAAGGAGAATCCTTCAGCACCATGGAAATTGCACATGTGACAGGTTGACTTCTAGTCCCTATTTCACTCTACATACAGTGGGTCAAAAAACTGTCTGGATGTTTGCACATTTTGCACTAAATGCAATGTGCAGCAATAATCACTAATCCTCGCCCTAACATGTCAATGTATAAAATGGAGTACTCCTTCTTGGCTATCTATTGGTCCATAACTTAAGGGATATGGATAAGATCTGATGAAATGGCAGCTGTTTCAAAATGATGACACATCTGGACAGTTTTTTGACTTTAAGTTCTGATTACATATATTGGTTCCTAGCATGCTGTAATATGATTACATGCACTTTGTAAGGGTCCTATTATGTCACTTTTATGTACCTGAGTGTGAAGCAACACATATCAAGCCTGCTATT
>JADGIP010000305.1:0-23037 GCA_016618355.2 Astraeus odoratus | reverse complement strand
GACGAGATGGTGCATACCTTTTTGCATTAGCCTCTGTGTTAAATGCGGTTCCTAAAGCATTGTATACAACCCAAATGTCAAGGGTGGGTGTCATAAATCCTTTTATCATATAGACTAAGCCCTTTTGCTTTAGCTGATGCCACTTTTGATTCGTGGCCTCGATCTTGAAGACCCTGCAATTCGCATAGATATCATTAGTATATTGAGCAATACTATTGACGTTGCATCGGACGAGCGGAGTCCTCTCCGGACCTACGCATCCACTCTTGTACTTGCAATGCTGAAGAACAGCACAATAACTGAATCGCAAGATGCTGTGAGTGCATACAACATCTCTAGCATTCTCTGCTAATGGATTGTGGGTTTGTGTCAAATCATAGAGAGTCCGTGTTGCTGCTTTGAAATATCTTTCCCTACTTCCGGATGCCATGCGCTATGATGTACTTCATCCTTACAAGACACGTGTATTGAAGGAACTTGGTAAGGTATTAGACGATCCAAGGCGAGCGGTGCGAAAGGAGGCTGTAAATGCAAGGTTTGTCCTCCATCCATCTATATTCTGCATTACTTATGTTAGAACATTCAGAACGACGTGGTATGTTGGCTCAGCGTTGCTTATCACCCGGTAACACTTGTTCCAGGTACAGGTATAACGGATGAGCAGGTGAACAAGGGGGCTTGGGAATGCGCATTCTTGGATGAAATATTGCAGTCACTCTTCGTTGCGAACGAGCAAGTCCCTGTGCAGAACACGTAATTACAGTACAATGTATGTATCTATGGAAAATCGCATGCCGAACCTAATTGCATTGTCGGTTATCTACCTGTGCCCACACAATACAAACTGTGCTGTGTAGTGTGTAGTTGATTATTAACTTTGCGTGAGGGTCATGGTCACGTGATACTTGACTCTCCGACGTGCGAAAGAGCGCCGAAGGAACTCAGCCCAATACGACGAGGTCGTACGGAGTATCTAGCGTTGCTACGTGCTGTGGGTAACTCGGTGTTGTGTTTTTATCTATCATCTCTCTTCGAGCCATGTGGGTAAGTGTGGAAGGAAGTGTCTACTTTGTTATTTTGATACTAACAATACCATACACCGCAGACTGAGCATCGCAATCCCGAGGGTCGAACATACTGGTTCAACACCGTCACGCGAGAAAGCGTTTGGGAGAAACCAGATGGTGAGGACTGGTTCCCATCTTTACACCTGTAAATGCTGGACCTTTTTTTTCTTCTTCCAGATTTGAAGACGCCGTTCGAGGTAGGCAATTGGTATTGCTGGTGTGCATGCGACCTGATGAAGGTACAATAGCGTGCTCTATCTGAGACGAAATGGAAAGAATACTTCTCTGGTGGGCGCAAGTACTACTACAACGTATGTTTGGACCCTGGAGGATTCGCAGTAGTAGTCTAACTCTACCATCTAGACCGAAACGAAGGAGTCCAAGTGGGATATGCCAGATGAACTTCTCCTTATCCTTGAAAAGGTTGAAAAAGAATCGAAGGGAAATCAGCTGGTTTTAGCAAGCTCAGTGTGAGTAATGAATTAAATACTGCGGTCAGGTTAATCTCACCGTGACCATGGCATCTTCCAGGCCTCCTGCAACGGATGGTACATCTGCGGGTGCCGATACCCCTGCGGCTGATACTCAGACGAACGGCACGGAGACTTCTTTGACTCTTCACGGTACAAATCTTCCTTTCTCCTCGTCTAGTGTTCTCCCTGCCCGTCCAAACCTGCCAGACGATCCACTCATCCCGCATAATGGATTCACGACGATAGAGGAAGCCGAGAAGGCATTTATGCACTTGTTGAGGAAGGCTGGTGTTGATGCAGATTGGAGTTGGGACCAAACTATGAGGGCTATTATAACCGATCCATTGTATAAAGCACTGAATACACTCGCTGAAAAGAAGGCAGCTTGGCTAAAGGTAAGAGTTATCTTTGTTGCTAATGTTCAAATGTCTTGACTTTTCATGTCTAGTACACGGAGGGATTACGACAGAAAGAAGAAGAAGAGAGAGAGGCGAGGTTGTCTAAGTTACGACCAGCGATCAGAAATATGCTCAGGGGAAATCCTAATGTCTTCCACTACACTACCTTTGCAACAGCAGATAAGCTCTTCGCGCAGCACCCTATATGGCAACAGGCAAAGATAGAAGCTGAGCGTAAATTCGTATTCGAGGAATATGTTTCAGAGCTAAAACAACGAGAAGTGGTGTGTTGATTCCATTCCTATTCGTGGCTACTCACTCAATTTCCGCTCCCCTCCACGCCAGCAAGAAACAAGGGCAGCTCGAGCCCGTAGCATCTCGAAAGTTGTTTCTCTCTTCAAAGAACTTGGTGTCGACGTACTGACGCGCTGGCGTAAAGCACATGAGATGGTCATCGATTCAGAGGAATGGAAGAACGATCCCGAACTTCGCAAATTACCGACCCTTGACATCCTTCTCGCTTTCGAGGACTACAGTCGAGTCAAGGAGCGTGAGTTCGAAGAACAAATGCGCCGTTCCCAGGTTGAGAAAACCCGTATGGAGCGCAAAGCCCGAGAGGCTTTCAAGGTATGTCCATGTGCATGCGAGTGATAATTTATACTAACGCACTCCACTACGCACCTAGGGCCTTCTCCGAGAGCTCGTTGGCTCCGGTAAAATCAAAGCGCGCTCAAAATGGAGGCAGGTCTATCCTTCTTTTGCAACAGATGAACGTTACCTCAACCTCCTTGGCAAACCTGGGTCGAACCCGCTTGAGCTCTTCTGGGATGTGGTCGATCAATTAGACCAACAACTGGACGCAAAAATCGCAATTGCAGAAGAGTCCATACGTAAAGTTGAAGCACCCAACGAGTCTCTTGAGGAAGGAGCCAAGTCGAGTCTCGTCATCGTCGCGCCGCAGTCAACAGTGGATGAATTCGTTGCGAGAGTGAGAAGGGATCCTGAAGCTAGGGCAAAACTCAGCGAGGAGGAGTTGTATGAGATTTTCCGGTGTGTAAGTTGCTGACTTTGTCATACTTTTTGTCACAAGCCTAACTGTTATTTGATCAAAAGCTGCACGAACAAGCCGTTAGGAAACAACATGAGGAGAGGAAGCGTCATGAACGCCGGCAGCGTCATTTACAGGATGATCTCCGCTATGCCCTGAAGAAGTTATCTCATTCCATCGATATCAACACCCCTTACGAATCGGTATGTTGGAATTGTCGTTAGGACCACTCAGTTTAAATCAACTTTTATGGCAGGTCGTACCTCTCATGGAGAATCTTCCGGAATACAAGGCCATTGAGGACGAAGAGGGTCGTCGTGTAGCTTTCGCTAAATTCATCAAGCGGCAGAAAGAGCGCATGCGAGAAGCAGCATCTGAGGATGGTGCATCAACAACGAGTAGAAGACGCAAGGAGCCTGGTCGTGACAGTGAAAGAGACCGTGATAGGGATCATGAACGTGACAGAGACCGCGAGAGAGACCGCGACCGGGAATCGTATCGAGACAAGGCCCGTGACCATGACCGTGATAGGGAACGTGATCGCGACAAAGATCGTGATCGTGATCGTGATACTCGGAGTTCACGACACCATCGTGAAGACTACGACGCATACTCTCGTGATCGGGAGAAGTCGAAAGACTACGGTTATTCGGAACGGGATAGGGACAGAGAGCATCGCTCCTCCAAGTACCGCGAGGAGCGTGAGACGAGAGACGAACGCCGACGTCCTAGAAGAAGTTCACGGGAACATGGGTATGGACGCAGCTACGAGGATGCGCCTCCTTATGGAAATGAGGATGAGGAACACGAACGTGGCAGGGAGAAACGGGAGCGCAGCCGAGACGAAAGGCGGGACAGCTCGAGACATGGCGACAGGGCTGAAAAGGTAGCTACGTGTCTAAATCTCAGCTCTCATCTGATTTTTGTCTAGCGCCCTAGGTATGATACTGACGTGGACAACCCGAAGGAGAGTCGGGAGGAGAGGTCACGCCGTGCCGAGACACCTGAAGAAGGGGAAATATAAACGTCTTAAAATACTCAACGTTTTGAAGGGACGTCTTTGTCTTACTTGCTTACTGGGGTCTACTTAAGGGAGACTATGTGTATATATAGTGATCCAGTAACAGTCGAGCTAGTACTGGATGGTCTTCACTGAGGTAATAGATACATGAGTGAGGTGAGAGATTCGAGTGACGTATACAATACCCTGTTCAATGACCCGTGGTTTGGACGACGATAATTCCTGTCTTGGTCTTTACACGACATTTCAGTTACCCCGAGAAGAGGAACACTAGCGCCAAGTACTTCGGACCCTCAACTATACCCGTAACGTTGACCAACAAGACTAATCAAGGAGTCAGTCTAGCAGAGTGGCAACAAGAATCTAACTGCGTTAATGTGACACGTCTCTGGCAGCATTGATTCGCCTCTCACTATTGAGTCTAGATGGAGGCAGACATCGGATGAGCAGGAGTTCTTGGGACCCACCCTCCTGCTTTGCTTTGCTCTCCCCCTCAAGCTAGAGCCTGGTACGCTAGTTGGTATAGAACTGGAATAACAGTAGTTAAATTACAGCTATAGTGGCTTGTCCGCAAACTGGATGGGCCCTATGCGTAGACGTGTATATGGGTGCTTGTTCTTGATTGTCTTTTGGTACCCTTTTCTCCGTTTCTTCTTGAAGACCACTTCCATCGCGCCCTTCGTGTGCTCGACGACCGTCGCTTCCACTTTGACGCGTCCATGAGGGATTAAGGGGCTTCCTCGCAAGGTGTAGTCTCGTGAACCAACTTCATGCACGTCTTTTAGGACGAGGACGTCACCGACTTTGACGTCCTTGAGGTGGGGTACGGTGAGAAGGTCGCGAGGGGTAAGGATATATTTTCTGCCCACAAGGGACGCAACAATGTACTGGGACGGCTGAGTCCGGATGATGTTGAGTGCGGCGGAAGTCGTGTCAGGAAGACGGGGCTGAGTATGCAGGGCACAGGCTACGGAATATCAATCGGTCGGCAGCATCGCTAAGTTCTGGAAGCTTACCTCTACGTATGTTATGAGACAACCAGCTGCGAACGTGCCAGCTGGCCATGGCAAACGAAAAGCGGCGGCTGGAGCAAGGCAAGAGTAAATCTGACGCGAGCAACACCGCTCGGGTGTGACAAAGTGTGACTCTCCGTCACGGCCCGAAGCGATTAAGGCGGCGATTTAAAATGCAACTTTTTGGACGTGAACCCGAGAATTCCCTAACACCGACACTCACCAACTCTTCATCCCCACTCTTTCCCTGTCGCGACAATGCACAGAATAGCTCTAAGAAACTCGGCGCGCAGAGCCGCATTGGCCGCCGTACCAAAGGTACTTTTTTGTCGCATCCACCGTGTCTAACGGCGTTCACAGTCATCTTTTTTCTTTGCCAACAGAGCAGCGCCGCGCTTGCTATGCGCACATATGCAACTGCCAAACCTGGTGGGTGACTCTCGTTCATCTATGATCCACTCGGGCTCACATCTTCGCACATGCTTGGTTCTTCTCATATAGCCGCTGCCGAGGTTTCCTCAATATTGGAGGCCCGCATTGCCGGTACATCTGTCGGCGGTAATGTCGAGGAAACGGGTCGTGTCTTGAGTGCGTGTATATGCACTAGCGCATAGCTTCCGAGAAGCTCACCATCATGACAGGTGTCGGTGACGGTATTGGACGCGTCTGGGGTCTCAAAAACGTGCAAGGTAGGTTGATCTGCTGCTTGGTATCAGCTCAACTTACACTATAAAAACAGCCGAAGAGATGGTGGAGTTCTCTTCTGGTGTTCGGGGCATGTGTTTGAACTTGGAGGCGGACAATGTCGGTGTTTCCATCTTCGGTAACGACCGTCTCATCAAGGAAGGTGACACTGTCAAACGCACTGGTCAAATTGTCGACGTTCCCGTTGGCCCTGGTCTTCTGGGCCGTGTTGTCGATGCTTTGGGTAACCCCATTGATGGAAAGGGTCCCATTGAGGCTACCGAACGTCGTCGTGCTTCGTTGAAGGCCCCCGGTATCCTCCCTCGTCGCTCGGTCAACCAACCCATGATGACTGGTCTCAAGCCTATCGATGCCATGGTTCCAATTGGGCGTGGCCAGCGTGAACTTATCATCGGTGACCGTCAAACCGGTAAGACTGCCGTCGCCATTGACACCATCCTCAACCAGAAGCGTTGGAACGACGGTAAGGATGAGGAGAAGAAGCTTTACTGTGTTTACGTTGCCGTGGGCCAGAAGCGTTCCACGGTCGCACAGCTTGTGAAGACTCTTGAAGAGAATGACGCTATGAAATATTCTATTATCGTTGCTGCCACTGCGTCGGAAGCAGCTCCTTTGCAGTACCTTGCTCCGTTCTCTGGCTGTGCCATGGGCGAGTGGTTCCGCGACAACGGCAAACATGGTCAGTTCTTTTGAACTCTACTTCACATGTCCTAGTTCCTTACGTCAAAGTGCAGCTCTTATTATCTATGACGACTTGTCGAAACAAGCTGTTGCATACCGTCAGATGTCTCTCCTTCTCCGTCGTCCCCCGGGTCGTGAGGCGTACCCTGGTGATGTCTTCTACCTCCACTCCCGTCTCTTGGAGCGTGCCGCCAAGATGAGCGACAAGTTCGGTGGTGGTTCCCTGACTGCGCTTCCCATCATTGAGACCCAGGGTGGTGATGTGTCTGCTTACATTCCAACTAACGTGAGTGGTGTGTCGTTGTGTATAACATAAGTAGTGATTCACCAGGCATATAGGTTATTTCTATTACCGACGGTCAAATCTTCTTGGAGGCTGAACTTTTCTTCCGTGGTGTCCGACCCGCCATTAACGTCGGTCTTTCCGTCTCTCGTGTCGGTTCCGCAGCCCAGACGTAAGTATACGTGTACGCAACTCGTCTCGCCACCTAATCTCTTCGTTTACAGCAAGATCATGAAGAAGTTCGCCGGTTCGCTCAAGCTGTACCTTGCACAATACCGTGAAGTCGCTGCCTTCGCTCAGTTCGGTTCTGACCTCGACGCTTCGACCCGCTTCCTGCTGAGCCGTGGTGCCCGCCTGACCGAGCTTCTCAAGCAAGGTCAATACCAACCTCTCCCCATGGAGGTCCAGGTTCCCATCATCTACGCTGGTGTCAACGGTCTCGTACGTATTGTGGTAACTGGTTCATACTTGCGTCATCTGACTTGCTATCCCAGCTTGATTCCATCCCGGTCGAGAAGATTACCCAGTGGGAAGCCGAATTCCGTTCACATCTGACCACCACCCAGAGTACTCTACTAGAAGAGATTTCGAGTGGCAATGTCACTCCAGAGATTGAGGCTAAAATTAAGAAGGTTGTCGAGGAGCACGTCGCTTCTTTCACGTCATAGACATCATTCATTCCGTGTATAACCATACCCTCGGAGTAGGGACGGATTAATGATCTAAAACAGTATTCACTCGCCCTTTTTTTACATATCTTTTGTTACCATAAAGTGTGATTACTACCGGTGAAGAGTATTCATTTACCAGGGGTGAGCTATTTCTATCTGCATTATATCTCATCTCCGCCGGTTGATTCGGGATCGGGGTCTTCTGGTTCTTCATCTTCGTCAGAGTATTGGACATCTTCCTCGTCCATAGATTCCTTCAGCTGGTTTCGGAATGAGATGGAAGAACGAGACGCTGAAGGAGAACCACTCGCCATCTCTAGCAATTCATGACATTCACTCAGGTGTGCCATGACGATGCCCTGCCCTTCGGGAATACTGCCATCTACACCGATGAACTTGCCGTCTTTCCGCATCGAGTCGATTTGGTGCAATGCTAGTTGATACTGTAGGGCGCCGACATCAGAGGTAGAAGAAGGGTGAATCCGGGATCACAACGCACAGGATATAGGTCACGGGGACTGAAAGGGCCTCCGTACTTGTACACCTCGTTGAGGCACTTCTTTACCGTGGAGAGCTTATTAGCCTGGAAATTAGTCAATAAGCGGGAAGGGCCCCTGCGAATAAGAGAAGGCTCTGCTTACTATGGGCATCAGCTCCTCGGATACCGGCTCGCTCGAAGAAAGTAATCGATAAATAAGACCGTAACACCGCCTGAGCAGGTAGAGGAGGACCTGTATGTGGTGGTCCTCAGGCACGTCCGACATTCAGAAATGAAATGAAACCCTTACGTATTGTCCGGGAGGGCGGTTACCCTCAGTATCGACGAATTTACCGTCGATCCGCATCTTGTCGATCTCCTGGAGACTGAGGGAGTAGTTGTACAGATCTGTCTCTCTCAGGCTCCACCGGTGCGTGAGGACAAGGTTCTCTAGCTCCATGCGGAGTTCCTCCAGGCGATCATGTATCGGTTTGAGCGAACTTGCGACGTTCTTGGATTCATCTTGCGCCTTGATCTGCTGTACAACGTCGAAGCACTCTTCGAGGACCGACGAACAGATGGCCTGCGATGCAGGCACTATTCCACCTGGGCCCAGAAACTTCCCGTCGACCCGCTTCCTAGAAGAACGTGCCATCCCAGGTCAGAACGGCTGCCTTCGTACATAGTTGATGTAGGGTACTCAACGAATCGATCTTCCGCAGCTCTTCAGCAAGGGACTTGAGCTCCGCTTTGTGATTTCCTTCCTTGGCAGCAAGGGAGACCAGCTGCCGCCGAATTGTGACGAGACGTTCGTGGATAGGGATGAGCTCCACGGAGATCTCCGACAGAGAATCCTGCATTGACTGCACGATGGCATCTTGGAATGATGAGAACAGGGGCTTGCTATTCTCGAGGTCGACACATACCGCATTCGTTAAGCTGGCGTTCCAGCAGCTTGGTCATTGCTTCCGGATGTTTCCCGCTCTCAGCATCGTGCTGGACGATAGATCTGAGTTCTTGCAGCCGTCGTTGGAAGGGGGCGAGATCGGATTCATTGTACACGCCCGACTCCTCCAAGTGTGTCACGAGTTGCTGAAGTAAAGGAGCATTCCGTCAGTACGACTTCATTCGAGACGGACAATAAGAGCGATCTGCTGAAGGTGGTCAGGACTAGCAGCAAGCTCGCTCTCGAAAAGAAGAATGGACGTTCCCGTTCGCCATGAGCTAGTGGCATACGGATGCGACACCTCGGGCCGGAGATGAGCATATATTGATACTAACCCGCATGGACGCTAGTTGTGAATAGACCGCGGGACATTCCTTGGTCTTTCCGAGGGTGAGATAGCAGAGTGATAAGAGGCTGAATACGTCTGCGAGGGTGGTGTCGACGCGGTTGTTGTAGGCCGTGTTGTCGTCACGGACGTCGTTGAGCCTTGTTACTGGACAGACGTGAGCGTGGCTGCTGGAGAGGAACAGACAGCTATCACCTTGTTTGACGACGGCCTGGTATAGGGCATTGACTTCGGACGGCTTGATGTAGTCTGCACGCGATCTCTTCAAGGCGGTGAGCCTGTTCCGGATGCTGCGGGGGCCAAGGGTTTGATGCTTGGCAATGACGAAAGAGAGCAGACGACGAACTTTATCACGGCCTCGAGGATGGGCAGTTCTGTGGTATAAAGGGGAGGGACGTCAGGACGACTGCAAGGGACTGTCGAACGCTGGTTACACTTGCCCTCTTGTGCGACGGGTGCGCTCATTGCATAGAACTTGCAGGATCGGAGGACCCTATTGATTCGAGAAGTTGGTTCTTTTTCTACTTTTTTTTTTTCAGCGCGAGCGGGTTGTAGGACGTGGCCAGAGAGGCTCTGACGGTCTACGGGGACGAGCTGGCTGTTTGCTGAGCGTACGGTAATAGCCAAGAAGCGTTCTGCGATTATCAGCCCCCTTATGATCGCAAAAGGCAAGTCAGGTCAGATTCGATCCCGCACGTGACCCGTCTCGTTTACCCAGTCCCAGTCCCAGTCGCGCCTGCTGCAACCACCACCACCACCACCACCACCAGCAGGACGCGTATCGCACTACCCTTCGTCGTGCCCAAACCCTTCCCTTCTCCACCACCAAGCAACAACCCGTCCGTCCAAGTCGCATCAACCATGGAGAAGATCAAGGAGGTCTGCCTGATCGTCTTTTCCGCCTGTGTCCCCTGCTGATTGGGCGACCAGAAAATGGCCCAGCTGCGCACCGAGGCCGACAACGCGGTCACGCGCGCAGAAGAGGCAGAGGCGAAGAACAAACATTACGAGCAAGAGCTTCTTTCCAAGGACCAGGAGATCACCTCTCTGAGCCACAAGGTGTCCGTCCTTGACGCGGAGCTGGAGAAGGCGGAGGCGAAGATCAGCGAGCTCAAGTCCGCGTCGCAGGACGGCGAACACTCCAAGACCACGAACGAGAACCTCACCCGCAAGGTCGCGCTCCTGGAGGAGGAACTCGACGTCGCAGAGAAGAACGTCAAGGAGACCACCGAAAAGTGCGTGCTGTCCCTTTGATCTGATCAGCCGCTGATCCCGTCGCCAGGCTGCGGCAAGTGGACGTCAAGGCGGAACACTTCGAGCGCCAACTTCAGCGCATAGAGCAGGAGCGCGACCAGTGGGAGAAGAAGTACGAGGTGAGGAGCGCGTTGTTTTGTTTTGCAGCACCGCAGCCTTACCAGATCTACAGGAGATGCAAGCCAAGTACAAGGCGTCGCAGGCAGAGTTGGACGAACTCGTGAAGACCATGGAAAGCATCTAAGCGCTGCATACACGCGATTGCCCTACCTGACGGACCCCTCCTTTCACTTACTTTTGCTGACGCTGCCACTGGCCCTGCCTTCGTTGTACACTTTACTTTTGTCATGCTGTCTTACGATCCCCCATAATTACATAGCTAGTTGCTTCCCCCCCAAGGACCTGTAATACGGGTATGAGCTGCGTGGCCCGTCCAGCTGGGCGACGAGCCCTGTGAGCACGCCGTGCCGATGACGGCTTGATGTCTGCCCTGCCCTATCACGGTAGTGCCAGGCGCCCGTGATCTCGCAGCCCCACCACCACTGGCAACTGGCCCGATGGACAAGATCAGGGAGGTAAGCGTGGCTCGGTGTCAGGCATGTCTCCGACTCCTGAAGAATGCTAGAAACTGGCTACGATACGTGCTGACGCTGACGCTGCACTGAACCGGGCGGAAGCTGCTGAGAACTTGGTCAAGCGACACGAGCAGGATCTGCTCCAAAAAGACCAGGAGATAGCTTCGCTGCAACACAGGATGTCACTACTCGAAGAAGAGAACGAGAAATTAGCGGCCCAACTCAAACAGACGGCGCAGCAGTCGGTGTTTCCTGCGACGTCCGTGACACCATATCGATTTATCTGCTTTAACACAGGCTAGAGACGGCGAGTACCAGTGCCGAGCACGAGGAACGTCGGGTTCAGAACGTGGAACGGGAACGGGATAGATGGGAGGCCAAGTACGAGGTATGACCCACTCCCCGTCTGATGATTCTGGTCATCTCAGAGAACGACCGCAGGACATGCTCGCCAAGTACAAGGCATCTCAGGCAGAACTGGACGATCTTCTTAAAACCATGGAGAATATCTAGAAGTACTGATGTTGGCCGTGCTCTCTATCATTCTCGAGAGCGTAACATGTCCAGCGTCGGCCATCCAGATCTTATTCACATATACGCAGATGGAATATAAATTAAATAGCCCCTGTATTTCAGTTCTCCCTTTCGAAAGCTGCACGACGGATGTTACTCTAGAATGACGATGCACGATTACTCTTCCCTGAACTTCAGTGAGATCGAGTTGACACAGTGACGCTCGTCGGCTGGACCCCCCGTCAAAACTCATGCACTACAGAAGGACGTCTGGAAACCTACTTGGGTTCGGGAAGCCCTCTCCTTTGAACACATGTCCGAGGTGGCCACCACAAGCCGAGCAGGTGATCTCCGTCCGGACCATCCCCAGCGTTCTGTCTTCATGCCGATGCACGGCACCAGGAATCGCTACGCCCCGTTCTCAGGGATGAGTGTCGATCGGGAGGGGGGGAGGGGGGCAGACAAACGTACCGTCGAAGAAGGCAGGCCATCCACACCCGCTGTTGAACTTGGTGGTGCTCTTGTACAAGGGCGTTCCGCATCCGGCGCAGCTATAGACACCATTTGCCTTGTGGTGGTCGTACTCTCCACTGAATGGAGCCTCCGTGCCCTTCTGGCGCAGGACTCTGAACTGCGATTGCGATCATCATTACAGAGATGACGAGAGTCGAGGCAAACCACAAATCGGAGCATACCTGCTCAGGGGATAGGATTGCACGCCATTCGGACTCTGACTTGGTCTTTGCGTCACACATGGTCAACGGGGAACGTTGAAAAAAGCGCCCGATAGCCCTTGTCGATGGCTGGACTAGACTGAAAGAGGTCCGTGCAAGGCAGGGGAGCATGGGGACAAGGCACAGATCAAATCGAAGCACATATCCAGGGTGACGTCAGGTGATCTTGCCTCCGTGCCTCACTATGTCAAGGATTTGTGCAAAGGGTAAGTAATGTACATATCCACCATCGCCAACCGTCCAAGGGCCCTCCTCCTTATAGGATTAAATGCCGAAATCGTGGCTTCTAGATTGCGTATGAAATCTAAACCCGCCGTGTCCGCCCCCACCGAAGCCCGGCCGTCCGAACGGCCCACCTCCTTGAAACTGTGCAAAGATATCCGTCAAATCCACATGGCCAAAGTTACCCATACCGCCCATGGGAGAGGAGTCCATCTGCCCGTCCTCGTCTTCGCCCATGTCGTATCGCCGGCGCCGTTGTGGGTCCGACAGTACAGCATGTGCTTCGACGACCAGTTTGAATTTTTCCTCGTCGCCGCCCTATCGGGAAGGTGATTGTCACAGGCATGGTCAAACAGTGGATCAGACGTCTACTGACCTTGTCTGGGTGGTGTTTCAAACTTTCCCGGCGATATGCCTTCTTGAGGTCGAGCTCCGAGCAGTCCCTCTGCACCCCTGGATTGACTATGAACATGTTGGACAGATAAAAGCGCATGGGACGGACCAAGGATCTTGTAATAATCCTTCGTCTTGCTCCTCTTCAGAGCAGCCTCGGCCATTCTTAGTTCGGTCCGAAGGGATCTAACATCTCCGTCTGCGCCGTCTTTGCTGGCTTGCTCAATGGCAGCTTTAAAGTCTCCTACAGCAGCATCGAACTTTTCGAAATGCATATTAATCCGTGCACGAGCTCGCAGCGCCTTAAACGATGCTGAGACTAAGGCCAACGAAGCATCCGTGTCTGCAAGGGCTTGCTCATACTGTTCGAGCTGCAAACCACGATGTCAAAACAGCCAAGGGCAAGCTGCCGAAGGACTCACCTTGAGCCGCGTGGTCGCACGATTAGAGAGGAGAGTGGCACGTATTTGGCCACCTTTTCCTTCTTCCTCGGCCTCGCCTATGCGCTGTGGAAGGTATATAGCGGATCCACACACATGCGAAACACCAGTCACACCTACCTCCAATGCTTCTGTATACAGGTCGACAGCTTCCTGTAGCTTGCTGCTTTTAAAAGCTGTGTTGCCCTCCTCCTTCAGTCGTTCGATATCCTTGATCCGTTTTCGCAACCGTGAGGCTTCTTCGTGCCCAGGATCTAGTCGCAGTGCAGAGGCAACATGCTGGAGTGCTTGGGGTAACTTTCCGGAAAGGAAAAGCACCAGCCCCCTAATGGTTAGAATCTCAGGAGAATTGGGATCTAATCTCAGCGCATCGCTGGCAAAGCAAACAGGAAAACACGAGTCGATGAGCGCTTGAAAGGAGAACAGCGTAGAATGAACCTACTTAGCGGCAGTATTAGCGGCGTCCCAGTCGGCCCGTCCAAGTTCAAGCTCTACCCGCCATATGCGCCACTGGGTAGGGACTTCGCCTCCCTCAGCATCTATGCTTTGAAAACATTTATCCAAGGCAAGCCGGCCTAAGGCCCAGTTTTTCTTCCGTTTTGCGGTATCAAGATTATGCAGGTGCTTATCAAGTTCGACCACCTTCTCTCCGAGTTGGAGGGCGGCCGCATTCAAGGGTTCTAAGGATAGGACTGTGCGGATCGTGGCGAGAGCACGCTCAGATGCTCCAAGAGTGAACTGGCAGCGAGCGAGACGAAGGAGGGTCTTTGCGGACGGGTCTTCGGACTGGAGGGAGGCGGCTTGCTGACAGTCCGCCAAAGCAAGTCGGAAGCGCTTCAGTGCCATGTAAGCAGCCGCGCGATTGGTGAAAAATGAGGGCTCCGTCGGTTTAATATCTGCGGTGAAGATCGGAAGTGAGTGCGCGTGCAGACAGGGGGGGTTCTGCAATCACCGATAGCCTTGGTATATAGATCGACAGCCTCGGTATACTGCTTCGCCTTGAAGGCGGTATTCCCTTGCTCCTTTATTTCATCTGCGGTGGGTCCTACCGGCGTGGGTGGTCGAGGAAGAGGTGACGGGCTTGGTTCGGGCTGTTGCAAAGGAGGACTGCTGGGTGCAGAGGGCTCGTCTGTTCTGTAAATCGAGTCGGGATCAGACACACAGGACAACGAACGGGAGGTCGTACGGGACGCTGACGGGTTGAGGCTGCTCCTTCTTTGCCTGGGACTTTTTCTTGTTACCCATGACTCGCTTTATGAAGCTCGCGTTCCAGCGTTTCAGTAGACGTTGAAATGGGGTGCGGGACGACCGTTGTCGCTCAGAGGACGCCAGGTCTCGGGTCGGTGAGGGCTCTTCGTGCAAGCTCAAAAGCTGTGGGCCAATGCAGATCATGTGACAACATATGGCAGCAGCAGCAGCAGCAGCAGCTCTGAGGCCTTGTTGTCGTTTGCCATCACTTTGCCGTCACTCTCCTTCTTCATCATCGTCTTCGCTCTGCTGTTCGGCTCGTTCTTGCTCAACGTCTTCTTCGGGTGCACCGAATCCGTTTCTTTCCGGAAGTATATTTGCCATGGACGAGTCGAAGCTGGCCACCTCGTCCATCGACGCAGTCCTTGCAAGCAGCCCCGCTGCACCCCTTAGCAATCATGCCCAGTACCAGCTGCCGGCCCCCTCACTGTCCTCAGTGTCGACCCTCTATATGCCTATTGCCTCTCCTCCCACCCCTGCACCTTCCCCAGGTCCTATCGTCAACACGCCTAACCCTACTGCCCACTTCCATCCTCAGGGACCCCCCTATGATCCTGCCAGCCTGTCTCGGATGGAGTTCGCTAATCTCGCAGCCCACGGCTACACTGCACGCAAACGATATTTACTGTCCCTCTTGAACGACTGCACTCCTTCTGAACTCCTCTTCATCTCGCAAACTATCACTCCTATGCTCAAACGAGACTTCTTCGTTGAGCTACCCCCGGAGCTGGCATATTATATTCTGAGTTTCATAGATGACCCGAAGACCCTCGCTAGGGCAAGTCAAGTATGCAGGCGGTGGCACGAACTGGTCATGGACGAGTGCCTGTGGAAGAGGCTCTGCCAACAGTACAACTTCCAATACGACCTGCAGTCCCTTGAAGAGGCTGGTGTCGATGACCAACCGTTGGGTGGAGATGTCCAGCACGGACTGCCAGCAAAGTACATCAGTCCATCCTATCGCAAGCATTTTCGATATTCGTACACTTTAAGTAAGTCTGTTCTGACTACTAGAGGGCCGTGTAACATAACGACCTTTCTCCACAGCATCTAACATGCGAAGAGGAGGAACACTGTTGCACTCACATCGCATGCCGGTTGCATCCCTGGACTCTGGGGTCATCACCTCTGTTGCGTTAGACTTTGAACGAATCGTTGTTGGCCTAGCCAACTCAAAGATTCATATCTACAGTGCTGATACTGGTGTGCACTATCGCACACTGATTGGTCATGACCTGGGAGTATGGGCAGTTCATCTCGTTAGCCGGGGAGGGTTCTGGGACGAAGCCCCAGGTAACATTGACATCTTGAAGGAACCTGACGATACACCACCGGAACTCTACATGCTACCTGAGTTCTGCCAAGCTCTCGGCCTCAATCGGCCCAGACGATTAAGACGCACTCCTCGACCAGATGGACCGGGAAAGCCCAGCGATATCTGTTGTACCTCGGACGGCTGGGGTCAGCCTAACCCGATCCTTGTGAGTGGTGGGTGCGACAAGAGAGTGAGGGTCTGGGATGCTGTGTCTGGGTGCGTCACTCCACATCGTTGCACTGTCCAGTATTGATATGCGGTCTCCTCTCAGACATTGCATCCATGTGTTGGATGGCCACACATCTACTATCAGGTGCATCAAAGTTCTGCATAACCGCCCGCTTGCCGTCAGTGGCTCTCGCGACGCAACTGTGCGTGTTTGGGATATCCAGAAAGGGAGGCAACTGCGCGTGCTCCATGGCCACCAGCAGAGCGTTCGGTGCCTGGACGTATGTGGTAACCGGGTGGTTAGTGGCAGCTACGATGCAACCTGCAGAGTAAGCAGCATGCTGGGTATCCTCTATCTGTGTTTTGTAAAACGGAACTCTTGTAGGTTTGGGACGTGGATAGTGGGGAATGCTTGCATGTCCTCCGTGGCCACAGCCTTCAAATTTATTCGGTGGCATTTGATGGAATTCGCATAGCGTCAGGCGGGATTGATACCACCGTTCGCATTTGGGATGCTGAGTCGGGGTTAGTTGGGTCGGACCACCTTTCCTATATATCCTATTGATAGGTTCTCTTCTCGCAGAAATTGCATAGCCCTTCTTCAGGGGCACACGGCGTTGGTGTGTCAACTACAGCTCTCTAGTGCTACCGGTCTTCTCGCGACTGGTGGTTCTGACGGTCGAGTTATCACGTTTTCTCTTCGTGATTACAGTTCTCTCCAACGAATTGCCGCACACGATTCCTCTGTCACATCTCTTCAGTTCGACTCCAACTTTCTCATTACCGCTGGTAACGACGGACGTGTGAAGATGTATGAGACCCACAGCGGCGCGCACGTGACAGACCTTGGGGAGCGGTCCGAGAGTATATGGAAAGTTGCTTGCAAACACGGGACATGCGCAATTATGTGTCGGCGCGCTGGGAAGACGGTGATGGAGGTTTGGAGCTTTAGGCCGAAGCAGAGCTCCCCTGAGAGTGTGGGGCTCGGACAGTCTGGGTCCCGCAGTCCGCAAGCGGGCCCCTGGAGCGCTCAATCACCTTACTTGAAGCCAAGGTCAGGTGCATGACGATGGACTGATCTGTGAAATGTATTCGTGTACTTTTTACTCATGCTGGCATCATGTATTGTTGATATCTGTCAATGTGTTATACCTAGCTATTCAAGTGTAATGGGACTTGCGTTTATCTCATGGATGGCTTCCAACTTATCGTTGCTCCTTACTGCCTCGAGAACACCTAATATCAGTAATGTAAGTACGTTAAAACGTCATCCTTCAGTGCATTAGGAGTTCCCACTGCGTGTCTCTCCCTTGTCCGCCGAGTTTCCGCACTCTGCCTTCGGTCGTTAACTTCATCAAATGCTGGTTCACGCTCCTTGCCGCGGGTTCCCACAAATTCTGCGGGTATCCCTCATACATCCTGGAGACGATATCCCAAGTAGACCAGAATCCCTTGCCTTCTGCAGCTGGTTGCTGCATCAGTCCCAAAATCTGGTTCTCTCTTTCCGTGCGGTGGGCAACATATGCACTTATCAGTTGTGCACCGTCCTGGACGACAGGTCCGTGTCCCGGATAGAGCGTAGTGTACTTCTCACGTAGCGCGAGCAGTGAATGGAGTGTAGACATGTAGGTGGCAAGGTTCTCGAAGACAGCAGTACCTTGACCGAGCACGGTATCTCCTGTGTATAGAACGTTATCGAGTGTAGAAAGGATGCATATGGAGTCCTCTGTATGGCCCGGCGAATACATGACACGGAGTTCCGATTTGTCCTCGGACGTTATCGGAAAAGACTGACCATCTCTGAGATCATGGAAGAGCGAACCAGAAGGACTCGGTTCGTACGATCCTGGTACAATAGCACCTTCGACAAGTGCCAGCCTGTTATCAGGAAGGGACGTATGCGGGAACTTATGCAGTCTGGGTGGCCGGAATGGGTGGGGGGTACTTTGAGCGTCCCATAGGCGACGGAGAAGGGCTAGGACGGACGGGAGCCCGCCAACATGGTCAGGGTGCCAGTGGGAGATGACGATGTCTGAAATGAGTTGTTGGTCGTCTTGGCCATTGGTGGGCTCACTAGGCCCGCGACCTTCAAGAATGACAGATTCGAGGAGAGGAATGTACTCGGGTTTGCCTTCGCCAGTGTCGACGAGAGTATAAGGATGGTGTTTGCCAACAAGGTATGTGTTGGTTCCTAGAACTGAGCTGAGCGTGGATGCCCTCAGAGGTCTGCAAGGTAGTCACCCTGTAACGTAAACTTCCCCGGGTTCTTTTCACGGCTATGAGGACGTCGCACAAACGCACAAGCATATCTCAAAGTTCACCTGTCCTAGAATTCGAATGACATGTGCACTTAGCTACTTATTGTCTTGAGACGTGGTGAGAAGAGAAATAGATGGTTGTGCCACGTACCCGTGTCACGGATTGCAGAACTTCAAGCTTTTCCATGGTGGTTTTGGAAAGCTGCGACTGAGGGGAATGAAGGGGAAAATAAAATAAATAAAAATTATGGCCAACGTGGGGATCGAACCCAAGACCTTCGCGTTATTAGCACGACGCTCTAACCAACTGAGCTAGTCGGCCCTTATACCCTATTGTGATGGGTCTACTGAACAGCGGCCCCATCAGCTCAGTGGCTGTGTCTTGGTTTGTTTTACCCCTGACAGGCATACGTTGATCTTGAACTTGACCACCACTGTCGCTCTTCTTGTTTTGAATGGCACCCTCGAAGCTCTCTTCTTCCACAGCGAAAGCTTCCAAATCCTCAAATATGAAGCAGGGTACACTAAGTTTCACCAGCACTAAACGAACTGGCTCCTCTCTCGACACAAAATCCAAGAAGCAAGCAGCGCCCTCTCGCCTGAGAGGCATAACAGAAGAGAAACTAAAAATAACCGAGAAAGGGGAGGATATTTTAGCGGGTGATACAGCCAGCACCGAGTTTCTGGAGATTTCGTCCTCCGATGACACTCCCACAATTGTTCCCACCAAGCGAACTCGAGATGGCACTCGGCAGAAGAGATCTTCGAGAGACTCGGATGATCCACCAAAGGAAGCGGAAGATGCTCCTGTCGCTCCTGAACGGGAGAATCTTGACGTAGAAGACAAAGCGGACCGGTACCGCAGATACTACAATGAAGCCAGGGAAAAGTTGGGCTATATCGATCCAAGTAAGCACTTCGCCCGTCATTATAGCTACGGTATTTATCTTCCTTCCTCAGTACATTCGAATGGCCAGAACAAAATCCACATGATGCTGCGCTTCTTTGACATGTGAGCGCTACCAACGGCCTGAGTCATCCCATGTTCAGTTTCTGCTAGGTCTTACGAGTATGGTCCGTGCGTTGGAATGACACGTCTGGAACGATGGGAAAGAGCCGAAACATTGGGCCTTAACCCACCATCAGAGGTGAGTAGAACATGCTGCAGCTAAGTATGCTCGTTAGATGCTCATCTGATCGTTAGGTTCGGCACATTCTATTGACAAAGGAAGGCATAGAAAAGGAAGAATACGCCCAATGCGTGCTGTATGGAGAGGTTTAGGTTGCATGCGTGTTACTGTCAGACTCTCCGCCTCTGTGACCGATACTGTGGATATCTCCATACTGATTACTATACTTGGTGTGATGTACGGTGCGAATCTGTAGGACCTATTGTTATTTATTGTCATTTTTATCTCGGGATCCGACGGGCAGGAGCCTGCAGCTCGGATGATGTCTGCAGTCTTTGGGGACTTCAATCCACATTTAGTTCCCTGTGCTTGGGTGTTGGGTTCCCTGGAATTAATGATAACAAACCTTACAGGACAATCCGCTGTATTGGGGGACCCAGCAAGCGGGTACCTCGATGGACCTACGTATATGTTCAGCCTTGGGTATCATATCCAACTTAGGATATAATCTCCGAAGTAGGTCACTCGTTTCCTATACAATAAGCAGCCAGTTATGTATGTCGTGAAACTCTCATGAAGGCTGTGAAATAGTCCTCGATCTCATCTACTTCTTCCAGGGACGAGATGATTCCAATATATCCGTCATGACGTACAACTTTGCACCTTCGTCACCACGACGTAATATGCATGACCCATGCTTCCGACGGTGCCAGTCACGTCCGCATCATCAATAAAAACCCTGCATGACAGTTATTGCAGACCAGGTTCATATCTATATGGGACTCACTTCGGCCAGTGCGGGCGTAAAAGTGCCGAGAGTTTAAGGAAGTGAGACTCATTTTTCCCTTCCCTGCTGATGGTGATAATGTCAAATCTCGGGCCATGGCCATTCTCGGAAGAGTATGTATTCAGGAAGGACTTTTGTCCGTCCAGATATGCGACGAGGGGTTCAACCTTCTACATTTGGGAAGGCTGATTCAAGTCCTTGATGAAGAAAAGAGTTTGAAACGAAAATCGGATGGAAATGGATCTTGAAGTTCACATGGCATCCCGCCTGCTGCCCAGGGGAACATGCTCACCAATGACCGTACCGTTGGCCAGAGCCTGGTGGTTGTTCTTCACAATAACAGAAGAGCTGTAATGCACAATGATACCGCTATTAAATCTGCCAAGGTCTGGAAGGCCGTAGGGGAAAATAGTTTCATGAGGCAAAGGCACAATTTATACAGCTCGAGAATGGGTCATGGAGGACATCATTCACACACTGTTTGGTAACTGGCTTCCCTGAGAAGAGTGCAGCCTATGTTTTGTCAAAGACAATCAAGTCTGATGCATACTATATGCGACGTTCACACTCGTACTGACGTTAGATAGTGACCTATGTCATTATTTCTGTCACGCACAGTCGACAGGATGGACATATCTGCCCAACCGCGCATGACATGTGCAAGTTTCCGTGCTGTATTTCAGTGTTCAGGATCATGTACTCGCCGCTTTACAATGAAGAAAGAACGTACTGAGGTTGTGTGTATCATTCATGCTGGTGTTCGTGCCTTGCCCTGGAAGGAAAACAATAAAGACTCGGACATACCATAAACATCAGAATACGCTGCTTTCGGGGAGTGCGTATGGTAAGCGTCTCCGGCAATGAATATGCGATTGTCTACAGAGAATCTGGACGCAACGCACTGTCCAACTCTCTGATATCACACTCGGGAACAAGGTGAATAATGTACAGCTTACTTATGTACCAAGTCCGCCATAAGGGCGAAGAGATTTCTGTGCAATTTACAAAGCCCAAATCATTCATTACGCTCACGGCACGAATCAACGAATATGAGCCTCAAGTAATTGTCTGGGTATCACTTATCCTTGTCAACCCTGCCGGTATTTGGGTCACGGAGGATCAGTAAGTTGCATATAGATCCGGATTTAGTCTGCCTCGGCTAGGCATGGCCCATTAAATGAGACTATTTTTCCGGATGCCCGCGAAATTGGTCTTGGTAACCATATCAAACACCCCCCAAATAAAATCTGCCAACATTCGAGGCATAATATCGTCATGACAATAGCCAGATTTTTCACTCGTCTGTTCCCCTTCCGCGTGGATTTCGAATGTACTTCTAACCCATGAGTGGGTATCTTGTGGCGCTTGTCACTTGATGCTATATAGAGCCTGCCCAACACGTACTATCGGCACCAAGCACAAACTTGACATGTACAACTTCCTCATGAGCTTCAGCACCTGAGGATTCAAAGCGTTGCAGCCTCACCTGCTCTTATATGCCAATAGCAATAGCAGCATTGCCGAGAAGAACTGTAGAGTCACTTTGACAGGGTACGACATCGGGTCCGCTAACTTAGTAGCATCTTTCGACAATTTGATTTCGACAGGTTTTATTGACCATTCAACTTTGACCCCCTTGTTCTTTCATAGAGTCGAGGAAGATCGCCTCGATAGCTCCTTAGTGCAGTGAAAGCTAAATGTATCAGTTGGCATTTACAGATGAGAGCTAGATAGAATACCTCGAAAGGATATCATGCTGAGGGAGCTATAATGTTGGGTGCACGGCTCGACAGCTACGATACCATGTTATGTCGCACAAATATATATTTGGGCGTGGAAACCCATCTCAATCCGCCCAGAATCATTAGGATTATAGAGCACCTAATATACAGGATCAACTTCGCTCTGCTTCTCCCTTCGGTAAGAACTTACGGCCACGTGCACCTGACAACTCTCACCCAAAAGACGTTCCTCGAAGCCATAGTTCTGCATTGAAGCTCACTCCGCAGCTATCATTCACTAAAAATCAATACATATCTGGAATACCTCGATTGTGTAAGGTGCAATTCCGTCGGCCTGTCCAATAGCGACTTTGGCTGGCCTGTAGTATATAGGACGGTCAGAGAAGAGCAGAGATTATAGCATTGCTTACCGTTTCTCCACTATGCGAATGCCGGCTTCCACGTCCGTGAGTCCCGAGGTACATGGGAACAGATGCAGGATTACCCTGGACTCTTCTGCAACGATGGAAACAGTCCAGATGTAGTACATATATCACAGCCCATCGCACATGGTAGGTTCTAGGCAGAATCCACATACTTTGTACGTTTCCTCACTCCTGGAACTTCCCGTTTCCATGGGGCAAGTCGCATGGGAAATACCTACCGGTATGATTTATGGATTTTCATTTGAGCAGCCATGTAGTTCATGACTAAATACTAATACCGTCATCGAATATCGAATGCACCCTCCTCAATGGGTTCGATGGCAGACGCCGCACTAGTCTTCTGAAAATATATCAGCGTGACTATCCCACATGATAAGGACAAGTCATATTCGACTTTGTCAGCGTCCGGATCTGCGCTCCGCCAAGGTAGGGACTGAAGGCAGTGGCCGAAGGATAGACGAAACCCATAAAGAACCAGAGAAATGGCGGCCATCACATGGACCATGAACGCAAGGTGCTGAGACTGACTGTTTTAGTTATCACACCACCAACGACAACACCACAATCTGATGCAGATGGAGTGGACAAAGCCGCCCGGATTGAGTGCAGGCTCGGCTGGAACCGACCAGGGCCGTGCTATACAATAGATAGCAGGGTTGGTGGACAACCCGCGGCACAGCGGTGGTTAAACGCTAAATATGAT
>JADGIP010000304.1:0-23046 GCA_016618355.2 Astraeus odoratus | reverse complement strand
GGATGAGCACGATAGCCAGGACTGAAATGACAAAGTAGGCGGCCATGTTTCCGGCCTCGTCGTAGTGGTAGTTCGCCATGGTCGCACGCCGGGGTGCCCGTGGCTAGGTAGTGGAGGGAAGAACGAGCGTTGAGAACTTGCAAACTCTTGCTGCAGGGACACGAGTGAACCGACCGACGTGGCCGTCATGACCGCGCTAGGATGACCGTGGGAACTTTGGCACTGCTAATCACGGACTACGATTTCGTCGCTAATGGCATCTACTTGCTCCTCGACGGCGAGGGCCTCCTCGATCCCATGCGCGTCAGAGTCACGACCAAGCCCCCTCTTCCCCCCATCAAGGCCTGGTTCCCTGTTCCTTCATCCTCCGATCTCACCGTTGCAGACTTCAAGTCGCACCTATGCAAAACACTACCTACCCTGCACGCTTGTGTGGCGTCGTTACTCCGTCTTTCTATCGACGAGTTCGAGCTCCTGGACGAGTGCGAGATCGGCGTGGTTAGAGACGGCGACTTGGTCTGGTGAGTGATGGTCCACCCCGCTGCTTCGAACGCGCCGTGTTTACCGGGCTGACGGAAAGCCAGTGTCGAACAGATAGAACCATCGAGACACGCTCCCAAGGCCGACGGAAAACATGTAGAGCGCTCCCAGAAGCCTGCAAAATCTATCTCTCCAATACCTCGTGCTAGACACGCGACCAAAAAGCGCAAGAGGCGCGATTCCACATCCACCTCGGAGCACGATCCTGAGTCCGAGTCCGAGTCCGGATCCGACAGTTCTAGCTCATCCTCTTCCACGTCAGCGTCGTCGTTGTCATCGTCATCATCATCAACATCAGAACCCAGTTCATCGGAAGACTCTTCAGAGGAATCCGATTCCGACACCGAATCTGAATCTGAATCCAGTCCACCCCATCCCCGATCGACATTGATTGCTCTTCCCCCTGAACGGGCAGCAAAGCCTCAAAAGGCGCAACTTCCGATACCTAGCGTACCCTCATTAACACCCACGTATGTCGTTCATTTTTTATCGCACCCCATTTGCTAAAGCTCTCAAGTCAGGGGCAAGCTCCCCATGTTCCTCCTGGGTTCGGTAAACCCCAAACCCAAGCACGCAACCGAAGACGCCGCATTAAGAGGCTGCATGACCGTGAAGCCACGGCAGTGGCGGTCGCTGGCCCAGTCTCGGGAGCCAACGCTGTCACTTATGCGCCTGACAATGAAATCGAAGTTCCTGCACACTCGATCGGGGACCACGACTCCCAACAATCACAGACACCGAATGATAGTGGCACCCCTGACCCTCTATTGACTCTTCCGTCACTCTCCCTCCGAAACAAGAACAAAGCCAAGAACTTCAGATTGCTGCTTGGCAAGCCTTTACCAGCCAAAATCATCTTTGCGGATGACGGTTCGCCTCAAGCAGGTCCATCCTCAGATGTTCTGCGACCTCCGCCTGTGGATGTGAAGCAAGAAACGTCCATTTCGACGCGGTCCACTGTTGAACCGCGACAAGCCCCACGCAATCTCCCGCCTCTTGTACCGCCTTCCGAGCGCAGTTCGCTACCACCCAACCTCTTCGTGACAAGCGTGGACGTCGAAGCGGGTCTCTGGCGCCCCAAGAAGAAGAGAAAGACCCGGGATGCCATAGAGTACGGTGCAGGATTGCCTGATCACGGGCATTTCGTATCTACCGTGGCGGATGGGGACGCCGAAGCCAGTATCATACTCGATTACGGTGATAGCGAGGACCCCGTGCACGCGCAGCAAGAACGGCCACAGTGTCAGGGCAACACTCGATTCACAGACGCAGACATCAACAGGCTCGAACAATCAGCCAATGTAAGCTGGACTGCATTACCCAAAATCACGCATGACGTGACACTGGAAGTGGGGGACGTCGTTGCGTACAAGGTTAGCCCTCGCTTTATCTATCTCCCGTCGGCGGCAGACTTAGCTGCGTGCGCACACAGTCCCTCGGCATAAATCCGATGACGTTCACACCGGAGTACTTGATTACCCTTACACGAGTTATTTCCGTCGAGCCAAGTATGGAAGGCAAGGTTGCTGTGAAACCGCTTCGGCCGCGCACGGAGGTATCATTCAGTGGGGCGCTCGACGAAAACGTCGACGATGTACAGGATGAGACATATGGATGGCAGGAAATTGCAGATGGGGATTGGAGGCTGTTGAAACGGGAACAGGTTTCGGCCGCCAGACGGACTGCTTAGTGTATCGTCGTGTTCCGAAGCACGCCATTAGTCTTAGGGGTTATGTAGTTACACTATCGGGTGAACCCGTTACACTCTCGATGCTGTATGGCGCCAGCTGACTCTCGTCCTTGGCTCACAGCAAAGAGCCAGGATTGCGATGATCACGAACGGCGTGCTTGCGTCTGCGCTCGGCAAGTGGGAGATCACGGCCCGGAAAATCCCGATCGGCCAGATGTTTATATGTCCGCGGGTCGCCGACCTTTTTTTGTCTGACACGGTCTTTTCTCTCTCGCCGTCGACCGTAGCGACGACGACGACGACAACAACAATAACGTCGACGACGCTATGCTACCCAAAGTAGCCAACCACCTGTTCCTGCACACTTCTCGTGCAGTCGCCCTCGTCCAGAACCAGTCAGGAACCCTCCGCAACGTTCTCCAGCACCAGTCGTCGGGGTCTACCTCCACCGTACCATGGGCAGCGGGCCCGGGTTCGTCATGGGGAGGGGCTGGCACTGGCGCAGGTCCTGGTGGAGCTAAGTTCAACGCCGGCAGCAAGTTCTACACCGGATACACTGTCAGTACACTCTTCTCCGTGTCCAGCTGGACAGGCATACTCACGTACGTGCAGGGCGCCGGTCGCGCAGTCACGCAGGCAAACGCGTCCACTGGCCACGATCCCGCTAGAGACGACGAAAAGGAGGAAGTTTCGATATCTCTCGTCGCACCCCGCCAGCCATCCTCTCGCCCATCCCGCTCCCTTACACGTCGTCATTCCCTTTCCTTCCCGCCAGGTCGACGCGACCATGAGCGTGAAACAGGCGCTGGCGTCTTACAAACTGTACAGACACACCTCCGCGAGCGACATACATTTGCCCGTGCGGAGCAGGACCAGCAGGACGATTGTCCATCACGGTCGCCATCGCCGCAACTTTCTGCAGGTGACGCCAAGTCATCCCTCGACACTACCGTCGAGGAGGCCTTTGCTGCCAAAGATACATCACGCATCGTGCAACTAATCACAGAGCTCACGGACCGCGACCATGACGTACAAAAGACTCTCCGTTCTATCGAAGTCCTCTCAACGCGACGGAGGCTTGCGACACAATCGTCGGAAGAGGCAGACGCGAGCGCTATAGAGGAAGCAGAGTCAAAACGGAAGGAGGCTCTTCTTGCGGAGGACAACTTCCGCAAGGCCATGTCGATATTTGATGTCGCCTGCGTGACCTCTGCACCAGCTGATTCGGATTCTACCCCGTCTCGACGGCGTGCCGCAATGGTTTCTCGCTTCCCAGCCTCTGTGTATCATGCACTTCTTCGCTCGTGTGCATACCATGCATCCGTCGACGCTGCTATCCGTGTCTACTCTCATCTCGAGGCCCGTATACTCTCAGCGCCACGGCCCCCATCTCCTGATGCCTCCTCCAGTCGTACGCCCTTCTATCCCACTACATCGGTTTTCTATTACCTCCTTACCACGTACGTCAATGCTAACGACCTCGCTGGTGCCAAAGAGGTATTCGCAGAGTTCAAGAGTCTGTGTGCGTCGGGACAGGTCGCTCATCTCGAGCCCAGTGCGCAAGTCAGGATTTGGAACAAGATGATGGAAGCTTACTTCAGGGCTGGACAGCCTGCTGGTGCTTTACGGTTGTTGGAAACGATGATGGACGCAGAGGGCGCCAAAGGCAGCGGCCAAGGTAATTCCATATCCCTCCTGTTCCGTGTTCTATCAAAAACATTGGGTATTTACAGGTGAAAACGTGATCGTCCCAAGTCCCGCTTCATCGACGTTTACGACCATTATTACTGGTTTCTGCAATCCGGCACCACACCCCGTCTCTAACGGTACCGCGCCTCAACCTGATATTGCAACTGCGCTCTCGTGGTTCAATCGCCTGCTTCTTCAGCCCACTGCTGCCCCTAATCCTTACGAACCCTCTTCGGAACCAACGCGACCTGACCAAAGGGCCTGGACGGTGATGCTGGAAGTCCTCTCGCAGGCATCAGCCACAGACAAGTCACGCACTCAGGACCTGAACAGATTGTTTGACGCTTTCGTGGAGTGTGCTCCGAAGGACAATCTGGATGTGAAGCCTACTATACGGTCCATGGTCCTCGATGTCAACATGCGTTTACTCGAGGAAGCTACCGACTCCGAGCTCGCTAGTGCCTCCCTCTCGTTCATCGCACGTCACATCACCGCTCCCCATAAGGAAATGCTCCCATATACGCTCCAGATCAACGACAGTGCCAGGTCACTCGTTCGCGCATATCCCCAATTTGTGCGGTTCGGAATGGCAGAGCAGGCATGGGAACTTGCTAGGAATTTGGTCGCCGCAGAGACGTCAGTGATCGAGAAAACACTGACGGAGGGTGATAGACCTGTACTCAGGATGTCTCGGGAGTTGCTCAGCAAGGTTACTCCCCTCGCTTTGGAGGCAGTTGTTTCTTCTTCCACCGAAGCTTCTGCACTTTCTCGGACAGTCGAGATGATGCGCTTTGTCGCCACCGCCGGCCTGCAGCCTACCCCTGGGATGTCCTCGCACCACCTTCATGCCTTCATGGTGGCACCCGTTGAAGCACAGCGCACTCTGAACCAATCAGACTATGAGACCCTTCTTCTGTGTGCGCTTGCACTTCCCGCTAAGCCCTCCCCGAGCGACCTACCTCAGGGGTGTGCATACACGTCTCTCACGGGGTTACTTCAAGTCATGAACAATATCGGTCTCGGTTCTCAGGTGGCTCGACTCTCGAACAAGGTGGTCGTCAGCGTGACGGAAGCACTTTACGAGTCTTGCGATGCCGCCGAACTCTCTGAGTTCCTTGCAGGTCTCGACAGCCCATTCCACTGCTTCAAGCGTCGGTCGCTCTCCCCCTCCGGCCCTCCACCCCCACCTTCCGCGGAATCGCCGCCTCCCCAAGTGCATGTCATCATCGACTCTGAGCTCAGTCGCTACGTCGATGAATGGTGCTCGGCACATAGTTCACTGACAGCCCACGACGGTTACGCTCGCCTCCAGAAGGCCATGTCCGCTCCCGCGCCGCGGTACCCTCATCCTGCTGTGCTCGGTCGGCTTATCAATGGTCTTGGCCGTGCGCACGACGTATCAGCGCTCCGGTCTGTCTATGCCATTGCCCAACAGGTCCTGTTCTCGCCTTTCCTTACTGCGAACCCAAGCTGGCAGTCTCAGGCGTGGTTCCAGATCGAAGACCAGATGATCATTGCGTACGCCCACGCTGGTGACATGGATAGCGCTTTCATGCACCGTGAACGGATCACTGCAGCGGGTGGTGTGCCCTCCCCAGACGCATATGGCTCTCTCATCGAGTGCGTGCGTGATACGACGGACGATACCTCCAATGCGATGAACCTGTTCCTCGAGTGCCAGATGCTCGGGACGAAACCAAACGTATACCTCTATAACACCATCATCTCCAAGCTTGCCAAGGCCCGCAAGGCCGACTTTGCGTTGGACCTGTTCCAGCAGATGAAGGGCAATACTTCTCTGCGCCCGTCTTCGATCACGTACGGTGCCGTCATCGCGGCGTGCGCTCGTGTTGGCGATGCCCAGGCTGCTGAGATGCTGTTCGAGGAGATGGCCAGCCAACCCAATTTCAGGCCCCGGATCCCGCCATACAACACCATGATGCAGATGTACACGCACACGAAGCCAGACAGGGAGCGCGTGCTGCACTACTTCAACTTGATGTTAGCAGCAGGCATCAACCCCTCTGCGCACACCTACAAGGTAAGTTGACTCACGAACCGGTGGCCCGTTCTAATGATGTCCTTTATGCAGCTGCTCATCGACGCATACGGAACTATCGAGCCGATCGACGTGGAAGCAATGGAGAAGACCTTCGAAACGGTCGAGTCCTCCCATGGTGTCTCCCTCCAGGGGAGCCACTGGGCCGCGCTTATCAACGCACACGGCTGTGTTTGCAAAGACCTTGACAAGGCCATCAGCATCTTCGACTCGATCGCGTCGCATCCCGCTTCGAAGCGCAGCTCGACCAGCCCGCTTCCAGATGCTGTCACGTACGAGGCACTCATCAACGTGCTCGTCACGCATAAACGCATGGATCTCGTCCCTGTGTATCTGTCTCAGCTTCAGGCGTCGGGTGTTCATATGACGGCCTACATTGCAAATCTGATGATCAAGGGTTACGCTGCTACCGGCGACATTGAAGAGGCGCGTAGGATATTCGAGAGCTTGGAGGATCCTCCCAGTGGGGTTGCAGCACCGAACAACCACGTTCCTCACGATTCGTCGTCAACATCTTTACCTGTTTCCTCTTCTGGGCCTTCATACAGAGAGGTGCGTCTGTCCCCTGCTATGACTGTATCTGATGACATGCTAACGCACCCGGTAGCCGTCGACATGGGAAGCCATGTTCCGAGCCGAACTTGGTAATGGCCATCGAGACCGGGCGGTCGCTCTGCTGGATCGGTTGCAAGAAAGGTGAGCTTTTTTGTCTTACTTACAGAGATGATGTTACTTAACGCTACGTTGATTCGTAGACAATTCCCACCAGCAGTCTACAACAGGATCCGTGGGATCATGCTCGACGACGATTCTGTTTCGCCATGGGCGCAGTCGCCCCCTTCGCAATCGCCGTGATTCGAATCTGCCATTACTCATTACCTCATGCCAGGACCTGGTGACGACGGATAGATTTACTCGACGTGGACGTGGTGTCCGCCGTGTTTGCATATTTATAGTCTTTCGGGAGACGTGAAAAAGTATAGGTCTGCTTTAATCTATTCATTTAGCAAAGATATCCTGCATGCGTAATGTACATTAGATTAACGACGTGTATCATATGTCACGGACCAACTTGGTTTACATCTTGCATTCGTGTCCTTACCTGAGGAAGTGTTGTGCTAAGTACTAGCACGAAGCCCCTATTTCCAAGGGTGCCATATTATGTAATGAGTTCCCGAGTCAACCCAAGTCATTCACCAATTGCAAGTCATAATTAATAGCTTGCAAGTCTACTTTTTATGTCCTCTTCCCGCTGATAATCAATCGATTAGCAACCCTGTTACGGACAACATCTACTCATATTCGCCTATGTCGGCGCTGTAAAATAATCATCCTTTCTCGCACTAACTTCCACAAGATGGCTAATACAATAGAACTCGCCCAGGTATGCCTCACTCTGCACTCCCGTCCTCGGTGTCCTCGTCTGATGGCGTCGTTAGACGGGTAAACGTGACTATTTGATATCCCTGGAGAAAAAATACCAAGCACGATGGATAGAAGAACGCCTGTTCGAGACGAACGCGCCGACCAAGGAGGAGCTCGACGGCCTGTCACCTGCCGAGATCAGAGAAAAGTACCCGAAGTGGTTCGGTAACTTCCCGTACCCCTACATGAACGGATCCCTGCATCTGGGACACGCGTTCACGATCTCCAAAATCGAGTTTGCGGCTGGGTACCAGCGCTTGCTGGGCAAGCGCGTCCTGTTCCCGCATGGTCTGCATGCGACGGGTATGCCCATTAAGGTGCGTATGAGTAATTGATCCACTGCTGCAATCATCCGACGCGTACACGGAAGGCGGCAGCGGACAAAGTGCAACGCGAATTGGAGATGTTCGGCGAGGACTTTGAGCGTTATGAGGCAGTCGAAGACGAGAAGCCGAACGCCTCCGGAAACGCATCAGCAGCACCGACCGCCGCAGTGGGAAAAGCCACCAAGGGCAAAGTCGCAGCGAAAGCGACCGGCCTGACCTATCAATTCCAGATCATGGGATCGATGGGTATACCGCAGGCCGAAGTCAAGAAATTTGCTGATCCGCACTACTGGCTGTCCTATTTCCCCCCGATCTG
This sequence comes from Astraeus odoratus, assembly GCA_016618355.2. Taxonomy (NCBI): domain Eukaryota; kingdom Fungi; phylum Basidiomycota; class Agaricomycetes; order Boletales; family Astraeaceae; genus Astraeus; species Astraeus odoratus. The sequence goes on along the minus strand of JADGIP010000304.1, from coordinate 15,001 downwards.
CATGGTGAGTCTGTCTTCTTGCTCGTGTCGAGTCGTCTAACTGCTTCCTAGAAAGACAACAATGCCATGGGCAACCGCATAGACTGGAGACGTTCTTTCTTGACCACAGACCTGAACCCGTACTACGACTCGTTCGTGCGATGGCAAATGAACAAATTGCATCAGTTGGGCAAGATCAAGTTCGGCGAACGATACACTATCTACAGCCCGAAAGACGGCCAACCGTGTATGGACCACGATCGATCCGACGGCGAAGGTGTAGGTCCACAGGAGTACGTAGCACTGAGGATGGAAGTCGTCGAATTCAGTCCAGAAGCAAAAGCCGCTATAGAGGGTAAAGTTGGCGGAAGGAAGGTGTACTTGGTGCCTGCCACGCTGCGACCAGAGACAATGTGAGTCATGTTCTGCCCGTTTGGTTTACGAGCTCAGAAAATCGTTCAGGTATGGTCAAACCAATTGTTTTGTTGGTCCAAACATCAAGTATGGCGTCTTTGCCGTCAACGACGCCGAAGCCTACGTCTGCACATACCGTGCCGCGCGAAATATGACATATCAGGGCGTTTTCCCTGTCCGTGGAGAAATCCCGCAGTTGTTGGAGATCGTTGGCTCGGCGTTGGTTGGCACGAAACTCAAGGCGCCCTTGGGCGTAATGCCCGAGGTGTATGTGTTGCCCATGGAAAACGTCAAGGATACCAAGGTAAAGCTCATCCGTGTCGATCTACTGCATCCCACTGACATGTGGTATAGGGTACTGGCGTCGTTACCTCCGTCCCCTCTGACTCTCCTGATGACTACACTACGACCACGGACCTGCGCAAGAAAGCCGAGTTCTACAAGGTTGATCCCAAGTGGTTGGACTTTGAACCCATCCCAGTTCTGAAGACAGAGAAATACGGCGATCTGACTGCGGTAGCTGTTTGCAAGGAGCTGAAGATCCAGTCTCAGAAAGACATCAAGCAGTTGACAGAGGCGAAGGAAATCGCATACAAGGAGGGGTTCTACAATGGTGTGATGACGATTGGAGACTTCAAGGGTGAATCTGTCCAGGAAGCGAAGCCCAAGGTACGCGCACAACTGATCCAAATGGGCCTGGCGTTCCCCTATGCGGAGCCAGAAGGCTTGGTGATCTCTCGTAGTGCAGATGAGTGTGTTGTCGCTCTGATGGACCAGTGGTACCTAGATTATGGTGAGCCTACCTGGAGGGCGCAGACGGAAAAGTGAGGTCTCTCGTGGCTATTTTTGGGCTTGACTGCTCATCTAATCGTGATAGGCTACTGGCAGGCATGAACACCTGGGGATCGGAGACGCGAAATTTGTTCGAGGCGACTCTGGCTTGGTTGAATCAATGGGCATGTGCCCGGACCTACGGTCTGGGTTCCAAGATGCCTTGGGATCCTCAGTTTTTGGTTGAGAGTCTGAGCGACTCGACAATTTACATGGCATATTATACTGTCGCACATCTGCTGCATGGTGAGGAACCGTCGATGTGATGTCGATCCTACTCATCGCGGTATACTTTCCAGGGGGTGATATTACCGGACACAAAGTTGGCCCGTTAGGCGTCACTGCGGAGCAAATGACCGACGAAGCTTGGGAATATATCTTCTGCAACGGTCCATGGCCTAACCCCGAGCCTTTCCCTAAAGAGAAAGCCGACGCCATGAAACATGAGTACAACTACTTCTACCCCTTCGACATGCGCTCCTCTGGGAAGGATCTGGTCCAAAACAACCTGACGTTCTTGCTGTATAATCACGTCGCTATCTTCCCTCGGGATAAATGGCCTCTGGGCATTCGAACGAATGGACATTTGATGATCAATGGCCAGAAAATGTCGAAGAGCAAAGGCAACTCCCTGACTCTGAGGGATGGCGTTGAAAAATTCGGTGCGGATGCCATGCGGTTGACATTGGCGGATGCTGGTGACGGTGTCGAGGATGCCAACTTCGACGAGAAGACTGCGAATGCGAACATTCTGCGCCTGTACACATTGTTGGGGTGGTGTGAGGTGGGCCGTTTGAGATGCTGCGAAGACCACATGACGTGCTCATCATGGCCTGTTTCAGGAGATGCTGAAGGACGATTCTAAATTGAGGCACGGTCCTAAGAATTCTTACCATGATCGTGTCTTCGAGGAAGAAATCGTAGACCTGGTCAACATCACCAAGACCCACTATGAGGCGTATGTTTTACTTCCCAAGTCCTCGGGCATTATCTGATGTCTCCCATAGAACCTCCTTCAAGGATGCACTCAAGTATGGCTTCTATGAGTTGCAGAACATCCGTGACTGGTATCGTGAGGTGACTTCAGACGTAGGCATGCACGTTGATTTGGTCAAGTACTGGATCAGAGTTTCCACACTGCTGATCACCCCCATTGCACCGCATTTTGCGGAGCACATCTGGACGGAGTTCCTGAAGGAGCCCAAGTCTATCCAACTGGCGTTGTGGCCGGAACCCGGCCGCGTTGCTGACCGTGCAGTGATCGAAGCGGGTGCTTACATGCGGAGCACTCTGAAGATGATTAGAGATGCGGAAACAACCCTGTTGAAGAAAATGCAGAAGGGCAAGAAGGGGGCTAAGGGAGGCGACGGACCGTCTTTCGATCCTAAATTGCCGAAGAGCGTACGCATTTATGTTGCCTCGAGATTCCCCGAGTGGCAAGATGCTTGTGTGCAAACGATCAAAGATGCGTACTCGGTGGAGACGGACAAGGTGGACGATAGTCAAGTCAGGGCTTTACTGACGGCAAATGGGATGATCAAAGACAAACGGGCGATGCCATTCGTCCAAGCATTCAAGGTAAGCTCCCTTTGATTGAATCGAATTCATTATTAATCCTCTCTGCGCACAGAAACGCATGTCCGAGATAGGAGCCAATAACGCGTTCCGCCGGACTCTGCCGTTCTCCGAGTCGCAGATCCTGATAGAGTTCTTGCCTTATCTGAAGAAATCCTTGAATTTGGTGGATGCAGAGGTCCTTTCTGTGGAGGAAGCGTTACAGAGAGTGGGGCCCGGGTTCAGCCCTTCCATCATAGAAAGTTCGGAACCAGGGAGCCCGGCCTTTGAATACCGTAATGTGTAGAACAGCGAGTTGCTATAATACGGATTTTCCTGTCCGTTGACAGTGTGTTGGGATATTATCTGTTAAAAAAAAACTTTAATTATTCCAATGGGTATAACATGTCGATCAGTGGGGTGATTAATTATCCGCGATTTTCTATTCATGTTGTGTGTTACAAAATTCTAAACTCTTCGGTCTCTATACAAACTTTCGAGAGCAAGTCATATATTGAAGATAGATGCAGACAGATATCCTACTACATTAAACTGATCATGAGAGGGGCGGTTCAGGCATGGGGCTTTGGCTTGTACAAAGGGGCTTGTGTGAAGAGGTAGCGGCCTGTGCACGGGACGAGTAGCTTGTGTGAGGTGGTAGCAGCTTATGGACGGAGTGGGCTAGCTCTTTGAGTGGGGTGCCGCGATAGGGGTGGGTCCAGCTCTGATAGCACATGCGGCTGTTGTCGCGTGTGGTCGTGACGGCAACAGTGACCGAATTAAGCGCGCGGAACAGACGCGTTTGGCTCGCGCGCTATGGTTGGCGTGTGGTCTCACTCACGTGACACGCACGTGACATGGAGTACAACTCCTTTTGGCCACGATTGTCAGAATTTTGTGATCTTCCCTTCGTGCCACCTCAAGCTGCGGCGATGACCAAGTACATACTCATTTCTGGAGGCGTGGTCAGTGGTATCGGGAAGGGTATTATTGGTACGATGTAGAATTTTTGTCGTTGACAACGCTTATGTTTATGTTATACGCATTTGGCTTCCTTGTGCAGCCTCTTCAACAGGTCTGCTGTTGAAGACGGCCGGTCTTAAGGTCACCGCTATAAAGATAGATCCTTACATGAACATAGATGCTGGAACTATGCGTCCCACCGAGCATGGTGAAGTTTTCGTCTTGAACGACGGAGGCGAGGTCGATTTAGATCTCGGCAACTACGAACGCTATCTTGATGTCACATTATCGAGGGACAATAATGTCACCACTGGTAAGATCTATCGCGAAGTTATTGAGAAGGAGGTCTGTAGCTTTGCTGATGACCCCTCTCCCATACTGACACCATTACTTGGTACAGAGGAGGGGAGAGTATCTCGGAAAGACTGTGCAGGCAAGAGATAACTCAGATGCGTCTTTTGTGGCTGAGCTAACCTTTGTGCTGTAGATTGTACCCCATGTCACTAACGCTATCCAGGACTGGATTGAGCGTGTATCCAAGATCCCCGTAGACGATTCTGGGGAAGAGCCAGATGTCTGTATCATAGAGGTACGAGGTTGGCTCTGTTAGGTTGAATGTAGTCTCATGATATGTACGTAGCTGGGCGGCACTGTGGGCGATATTGAATCCGCCCCTTTCATCGAGGCTATGCGGCAGTTCCAATTCCGTGTTGGATATGAAAACTTTGCACTTATTCATGTCTCGCTCGTGCCAGACATGCATGGCGAACAGAAAACAAAGCCCACGCAGACGACAGTGCATGCGTTGCGTGGCCTCGGTTTACTTCCCGACCTAGTTCGTCCGGCCCTTCGTCACGCGTGCTCTTTTCACATGATTCTTGTTTGACTGAACAGATTGCCTGTCGATTGTTAGCACCACGCCCCCTTGAAAATTCTACGAAAGACAAGATTTCTATGTTCTGCCACGTGTCGTGCAACCAGGTTCTAGGCGTGCACGATGTATCATCGGTGTATCACGTCCCTCTTTTGTTGCGATCTCAAGGAATCATCGATTATCTACGTAGAAGACTTAATCTCGCCGCATTAAATATATCCTCAAAGATGATACAGAAAGGATCGTCTATCGAGTCCAGGTGGAGAGCCATGACGATGACGTGTGTTACATATTCTATATGACTGCCGCGCCGATCCTTGACCTCAGAATCATAGACACGATCGTTATTTCGACGAAGTTAAAATCGTAATTGTCGGGAAGTATACCGAATTTAAAGATTCCTACATGTCCGTCATCAAAGCCCTGGAACACTCAGCATTCCGGGTTCATCGTAGACTTGTAATCCAGGTTTGTACATTTATTTAGTCCCTTCAGATTGCTAATCAGGGGTATTACCAGTGGGTGGAATCTTCGAACTTAGAAGCACCCACACTAGGGTCAGATCCTGCAAAATATCACGATGCTTGGCGTGCCGTGGTGGGTGCGAGGTAAGACTCATTAGTAACCTTGAGCGACAAGCATTTAATCGTGACACATAGCGGTATTCTTGTCCCAGGAGGCTTCGGCCAACGTGGGACCGAAGGAATGATACTGGCCATCAAGTGGTCAAGGGAGCAAAAGGTCCCATTCCTTGGTATCTGTCTCGGATTCCAAATGGCAGTGCTCGAGTGGGCCAGAAATGTCCTTGACGTGCAGGGTGAGTCTTCAGGATTCCTCTAAGCAGCAAAGGATCGGAATGTGTAGCCGCGTGACAGATGCTCAGTCGACTGAGTTCGTTCCCGATACACCCAGTCCCTTCATCATCTTCATGCCTGAAATTTCCCGCACTCACATGGGTGGAACGATGCGCCTCGGTTTGCGACCGACCATTTTCCAAGGGACCACAACTGCTTCGGCCCTTGTTAATGGCACCTCCAACTCTTGCACAGGTGTAAAGCCGAGTACTACCGACACCCCTGTCGAAAGCCCCGCCAAGTGGTCTAAAGCGCGACAGCTGTATGGAAACGTGGACAGAATGTGGGAAAGACACCGTCACCGCTATGAGGTTAATCCCGAACAGGTCGCCCGACTTGAGGCCAGCGGACTCACTTTTGTGGGTAAAGACGAAAAGGGGGAGCGCATGCAAATTCTCGAGCTCAAGGGTAGGTGTATCGCAACCCAGCCTTCTTCAGCACCTGACGCATACTCGTTCTTTTGCTTTACTGACGGCGTTTGACGACTCACTTCCTGCCCCCAACCAGATCATCCGTTTTTCTTAGGCTTGCAGCCGCATCCGGAATTGTGTTCGCGGCCGCTTAACCCTTCGCCACCCTTCCTTGGGTTTATCGCTGCTGCATGTGGATCAAGTGTGCTCGCAGAGCAACTCGAGGAGCAGTCGCAAAACTATCGACCGCCTCACCCCGAGAGCTCCATGGTTAGCGAGGAGACGCTACGCTTGCGCACGATGGAGCACCCTGTCCGTGGGGGTAGCATGTCGGGGTGGGGCACCCCCATTGCCGATTGATGTTACCGGAAGAACATGCCACACTAAAACCCATCGCTGGAATGACCGGTATGTGGGATTCATGCGCACCTGTAATAGGTGCCTTTCGACTGTTTCTTGTTTTCATGTTTCAATGTTGCATGGCTTCATACTTATGATGTAGTCACCACGTGTGCTCGACTAATATCTCCCTTGAGAGGTGGCTCTAGTTCGGGGTAGTACTACACGTATGATTTGAATGTCTTTGCACTTGTGGTAAGAATACATTCATGTATTTACTGCTATCGTACCTAGGTTTGAATGTACGCTTCCTTCACTCAAGCTTAGACCTAGCATTGACCCGGTAGTGTTAGAACTCCCTACTGCATATCTAAAACAACCTTGCAAGTCCTCGTTTAGTTCCCACGGGTCATATTGCTGATGCACTACCGAAGCACTACAGGTTAATACAAGTCATTGGACGTGCATCGGTGACATGCTGAGCGCCGTTGCAGCGCGTAAAAAGTCGAAACCTGCAGGACTGCCTCAGGAGCAGTCCCCTGGACGGCCACTGTCCCCACCACCGATCTCCGCGAACGCCTCCAGGGAGTGGAGTCCATCACGACCTATCGAAGAACCGACGGAGCCTACCGCCGTATCGAATTTTTCGCCTACCATTAACCAGAATACGTTCGTTCCGTCAAAAGACTATCTTTCTAGTCTGGGACTACAGGATGAACGCGCTGTAGTACTGATTGTGAACGCAGGTGAATCGTTGGCACTCCTCGGACCGTACCTCCTTACTGTGTTGCAAGGGTGTGTTTCCCTCTGTGGTGTCACACTCTCTGCTTCATTGGTCCAACATCGAGTATTCGCCCCTCGGTCATCTCCTGTGCCGGTGATTTCATGGACGCCTTTACGAGATCTTTCGGACTCGACTCAGTTACCCCTACCTTCCGGTGTGAATGCGAATACGGATTCGGCGGTTTTATTGATCCAATACCTGGGTACTGGAATAGAAGAGCTTGGTCTAGTATGTAGGGTGTTCGAACACGCCTTCAGACCACCACGAGATGCTATAGCACAAAGTCTTGAAATTCCCGAGATATACCTCGTATGTTCTCGTTGACCTCTGTTCGTGTATTTCACTCACGTCCCTTCCCCATGAGGTATCTCACAGTACCAAAGACATCCTGCCGTTCAGACTTCCACCATCCTGGGATGTGGCGCTCTCATCAATGGACCCTCTCCCTGATGCCGAAGTAGATGCTGGTGCGGCTCCCTTGTGTATCGTCAAGGGACCCAAAAAGTCCGGAAAGAGCACCTTCTCTCGAACACTCGTAAATCGTCTGTTAAAACGGTCAGCCACTGATAAGCCTTGTCCACGCGTCCAGCCTTCCTGATTAGCTGTCTTCAAGTTATCGTCGTGTTGCCTTTCTCGAGTGTGATGTGGGTCAGTCTGAGTTTACTCCAGGCGGGATGGTTGCTCTTAATATCGTAGAGAATTACGTTTTTGGTATGTTTAAATGGTCCTCTTCCCACAATACTGACTTGATCATTTTACCCAGGTCCTCCCTTCACTCATCCGTCTCTGCCCTACCGAGCGCACTTCGTGGGGTCTACCAGTCCTCGCACAAGTCCTTCGTATTACTTAGCAGCTGTTCAATCACTCCTTGAAACATACAGGCTCGAAGTCCACATTCCCGTTCTCCCAAATACTTCGGCGTCCAACGACAACCGGATCGAAGATGTCATTCCCCTCGTGGTGAACACCATGGGGTGGACAAAGGGACTTGGTGCTGACCTTAACGCCCGGATAGAAGAATCAGCGGAGGCTTCGCACATCTTCGAGATAGAGGGCTCGGAAGAGTGGGGCTGGCCTGCGCCGACCCCTTCCCAGCCTAGCAACCACTGTGATCCTTTGGCGCAATTTGGATCTATCAAAGATATAGTACATATGAAGATAGAAGCAATACCCACAGCAGCGACAACTATGCACGCCTTCACCGCCGTCGACCAACGTCACATCAACATCCTCTCATACTTTCATGCAGTCTTCCCGCCCATCTCTGTTGACAATTCCTCTGCGTTGATTTCTTTCTCCTCAGCGCCGTCACTCATCCCCCTCGCGCAGTTCACAGCAGAACGCTGGGATGTAACACTTCCGCTTTGTGCGCGTTACCCATATGACGTGGCGTGCGATAGTGCATTTGACCGAGTGTACCTGGTTGGCGCAGGGTATGAGGACGTACGTCCCTCTGAACTGATCCATGTTCTTAACGGTGCAATCGTCGGCCTCATGGCTTGCGATCCCAGTGCAATAGAAACCGAGGGTGGGCTGAGTGACGATGATGCGCCTTCAGCTACCTCGGTGCCCGCGGTCCGAGCTCTTCCATACACTCCTGGCCAGGCCCCTCCTTGTCCATCTTCATCGAACTGCCTTGGTGTTGCCCTCGTACGCGGGGTCTCCCCCCCATCCACATCCTCGCCCATGCACCTCCACGTCCTTACACCTCTCCACCCGTCTCTCCTTTCTCATACGCGCATACTTATTAAAGGTGAACTGGAGTTGCCCATCTGGGGCATGCTCGATTTCAGGGTTGATGATCAGGATGGTGTGGCGGGGTTAGCAAAAGGGCAGGTACCCTACTTGCAGTGGGGCAAGGGGGAGGGACTAGGCAGCGAGCGCAGGCGGATCAGGAGAAATTTGATGCGCAAATCCCAGATGTAACTTGATCCTAGAAGGTTGTGCACTGATGTATCTCAAAAAGTAGTCGTACACCTAGATTAATGACAAACGGGATCTGTACACGACATAGCTACCTGGGCGAGAAGAGTCATAGTGATCTGCGACATGTTGCACCTGGTATAGACACCTTCCATCTTTTGGTATGTGAATGCATTCACTGCCATCGTATCTAGGTTTGAATGTACTCAAGGCACTGCTACATTAGACCGGGGATTGACCCTGGGTAGTGTTAGAACTCCCTACTGTATATTGTCGTTCTAGTACTTGTAATGAGATACGATTGCAGCGATAGAACTTAAGTAGTTGGAGCGGGCGCCGCTTCCCTCTTGTCGTCACATCAACATCTCGCAGAGCTCCTGCCATCTAGCTAGTGAAATTATTCCCTCCTACACACTGTCTGATTTTGCTGCTCAAGGTTCTCATCAAACTTTCCTGCTTTCAAATGTGATACAACTGTTCGTACCCTTCTCGCAAAGTAACCCACAAGAAAAGACTGCTTCTCGAACCCATCGCTCATAGCCACTCGACCGTCTGGTAGGGCGCGTTCAGACACAACCACAAGCGCTTTACAGATGAGGGACCTACGCTGGGTGGCTTTGATGAAATATCATAAGTTACGCGATTTATACCGCTCACTTCGTTGGTGATGCGGGAGGATATCCGGCGCAGGACCTCTGCTGGGAACACGTACCTAGCGCAGTGGATCAGATATACAGAGTAATGCAGCCAACGAAATTGTCAACGCACCAGTCGGCGGTCATGAAATCCTCCGAGGTTACGGCACGGAGAGCAATAACCTGTGCGGATCATCAATACCGGAAACAGTGAATTCCTAGCACTTATACAACCTGCTCGTAAGTCCGTTTGTCTCCCATCACTCCAACGGCTTTCACGGGGAGAAGAACGGCAAACGCTTGACTAATTTGGTCATAAAGATTGGCCTTGCGAATCTCTTCGATGTATATGCTGTCGGCCTGCTGTAGTATCTTCACCTGCTCGCGGGTGACTGGTCCAAGGATGCGGATAGCAAGGCCTGGGCCAGGGAATGGGTGGCGTTTTACCAGGGGTTCTGGGATAGACAACAGGCGACCGAGCGCGCGGACTTCATCTGAATGATTTCCGTTGAGTCATCATGCACGAGAATGCGTTTCTAATATGAGACCTTTGAACAACTCCCTCAGAGGCTCGATGAGCTTGAGTTTCATATCCTTCAATAGACCTCCAACGTTGTGGTGGGTCTTGATAGTGGCGCTGGGCCCCTTGAAACTGATACTCTCGATGACATCCGGGTATAGCGTACCCTGCAAAAGCCATTCGATCTTTCCTTTTGACTCGGCACCTTTTTCTGCTTCTTCCTCAGCGGCGGCTTCAATGTTGGCGGCCTCTGCTTCAAAAACGTTGATAAACGTGTTTCCAATGATCTTCCTCTTTTGCTCTGGGTCTTCGACACCATGAAGACGTGCAATGAATAGATCGGAGGCGTCAACGACGGTGAGGTTGACGCCGAGGTTTTGCTTCAGCATTTCCTCGACCTGCTTCGCTTCGTTTAAGCGAAGTACACCATTGTCGACCATGATAGCATGGAATCTGGACGGTCGCGCATGAGAGCCATGTCACAAAATGTTTGGAGTGTTTTCACCTATCCCCAATCGCCTCGTGCATTAACTTGGCGGCAACGGTGCTGTCGACACCCCCGCTGACAGCACCGATAACACGCCCCCTAGGACCGCAAATTTCTCGGATACGTGCGATCTCTTTCCCGATGAATTCTTCCTATGACAGCTCTCAGTATACCAAACACGACCGAGCATGCCGGCTTTGCTTACCATAGTCCAGTTGGTGCGACAACCACAGATGTTGATAACAAACCGCGACATGACTTCCTTGCCGCGGGGACTATGTGTGACTTCCGGGTGGAATTGAATGCCGTATATCGGTTTGGAATCGTGTGCGACCGCTGCGAATGGGGCGGTCTTAGTGCATCCGATGACGTGGAAGTCCGGAGGCAGACGTTGAAGTTGGTCTCCGTGAGACATCCAAACCTACGGGCGATGTACAGTTCAGCAGGTCCATTGCACCGACGAAGCACAAGGAACGCTACCTGCATCTCGTCTCCGAGACCCTCGAACAAGGCATCCGCAGTTCCGTTTCCGAACCGACTCATTTCGATAGCGGCGTAGCCGTACTCTCGGTGACTGCAGTTTGTGACCTCGCCTTTCAGATTCCATGCGATTTCCTAAGAACGTATGAGCATGCCGATGCGAGTGGTATGGATGCACCCTTTACTTGGAGCCCATAACAAATGCCTAGGATTGGGACCCCGAGATCAAAGACGGCAGGGTCGACATGCGGTGCATCCGAATCGTAGACGGAGTAAGGTGAGCCGGACAGGATTATGCCTATTCAGTGTAGGCGTCAGAACAGAGCCCGTTTTCAGTTGAATGCAGCCCACCTTTCGGCTTGAAATGGATATCTTTCAGAAGCGTCGTACAAGGCATCAGCTCAGCGTAGACATTAAGTTCGCGACATCTTCTGGTGATGAGATGGCTATACTGCGCATCGGATTAGCACGGGCGCGACCACGTTGCTCGGTGAGTGAGTGAGACTCGAACCTGTGATCCAAAGTCGAGAATGAGGATGGTATCGAACTGATCATGGATTTCGGACATTGTCTGAACGAGACGAAGAAAGAGTTAAGGTGATGTATGCAAGGCGATGGAAAAGGCCACTCACTCTTGGAAACCAGGCAATCTGCAAATCGGTAGCTCAGTCGGAACTTGTATAATGCTTGCGAGATTGGTTGTTCAATGCAGTCGATGGGCAATGTTTTTGATCTCGGAAGACTCAAGTGTGGGCAGAGAGCACTGATTTATTGGCTCGTCCTTGATGTATCTTCCTCTTTTATCAATGAATCGTTTTACGTGTTCGAAGCTTCTAATGACATTGCCCTCAAGTACGTGATAGGACGAGTCACGTACATAGAAGACGGCTTAAGTCGGACAACCTGTACGTTGTGCAGTAACTTGTGGTCCCTGTTCTCTGGAACGGGCACTGCCAAGAGCGTTACTGCCATTTCCAAGCTCGACGTACTTGCCAAACGAATACATATATCATGGACGTGGTCAAAGAACTACCTACATAGCTCTAAGTTAACTTACGTATATACTGCCTGCTCAGAGCGAAGCTGCCTGCACACGGCGACTCCGTACACTTCAGATCATTACGTCCCACATCGTTGTTGCGGTATTTCCACTGCCAGGAAGAGGCCACCCTACATATCTGGTGCGCGACCACCGAGCATGCTTCAATATAAGCAAAACCGGCATCACGTCCGGGATGCCATAGATATCTCCAGAATCGCTGAAGCCTGTCTCGTTCAATCTCCTCTCCTCACCATGAGTGTCTCGTCGCTGCTGAGCGTCACGCTGTTGCTCTGCCTAGTAGTCTCTGCGGTAACGTCCAAACGGATTCCACATTCCTTCTCAATACCGCCAAGTGAAGCCGTCGATCATGTGAATCCGTAAGTCGATACATCGGGTACCTTGGGCATGTAGCTTATACCGTCGTTTAGACTCATCGGAAATGGCGGTGACACGCCGAATGGTTCTGGGGGTATGATACCGTCCACCGCACCGCCGTTCGCCATGACACGTTGGGTTGCTCAAACGAGAGAGAACTACGTCTCTGTTACCCCCTACAATTACACCGCAACGTCCATACACGGTTTCCAGGGAACCCACCAGCCCGCTATTTGGATGGGCGAAAGCGGACAGGTTGTGGTCTCTCCTGGTGCTGGTGAGGTTCGTCCGAAGTTCGAAGACCGCGGCATGGCGTTTAGTCACGACGACGAAGTCGTCTCGGCAAGTTACTACAGCGTAGAGATGGACGCCGTTGAAGGAGGAAGGATATTAGCTGAACAGAGTGCAAGTTGAGCTTACCCCTATCTCTGTATCTGTTTCGAGCTAACAGTCCTCGCATCCTAGCATCACGCGTGGGCCACTTACGCTTTACTTTTTTTGGAACTCGTACTCCCTACGTCCTCGTCGAAGCCACTCGCGCGAGTGTACTTGGTTACTTGGATCCCTCCAATCTTACTTACCCAGACGGCACAGTCCTGATTGACCCAGAGAGAAAAGAAATATGTGGAAAGAATCCAGAACGACAAGATTTTATCATCCAACCCATTTCAACTCCAGCAACACGCTGGAGCGGGTACTTTTGTGCACGGTTCGACGCACCATTTTCGTCGTGGGGTACTGCACAGAATGGGACGTTATCTGAGGGAAGCACGTACAGCAGTGGTGCCATGTTGTCTGGATGGGCGACGTTCCACCCTCAGCTCCGTCAGGTTAATGTACGGATCGCCGTTTCATTCATCTCGATCGAGCAGGCAAAGAGGAACCTGGATATCGAGATACCCGATGGCCAACCTCTCGAAGACACTGCGAAGGAAACTCGCGCTGCATGGGCAGAAAAGCTAGATAGAATCAAGATTGAAGGCGCAACGTCAGAACAGAAAGAGGTATTCTACACAGGTTTTTTTCATACTTTGCAGGTGCGATCAGCTTCCATCTCCGTGTAGTCCTTTTCATTCCCTTCATATTCAGTACCCTTATGAGCAAGGCGAATACGGTCGATACTATTCTGGTTACGATAACGCTGTCCACGATGGCATTTCTTACTCCGGATATTCTAACTGGGTATGCACTCGACTACTGGTTGCGATCTATGCAACCACTTACTTTTTTTCAGGACACATATCGCGCAGAGTGGACATGGTTGATCCTTTTTGCCCCAGAACGCATTCCTGGCATGGTACAGAGCATGCTTCAGGATTACAAGGAGGCATGTCTCCTGTTTATCTTCGTAGCTGACAAAGCTTTGATGATCTCTTTCCGCCTTAGGGGGGGTGGTTACCCATGTGGAAGAACATAATAGGTGAGAATTGAATTTGATGGCGCATGTTACTGGAGACCTAACCGACTTTCGTAGAGACAAACATCATGGTATCGAAATTCCTTTTCTTGCTACATTCGCTGACCGCTATACTGCAGATAGGCACACACGCAGACTCGCTCATCGCAGAAGCTGTGCTGAAGGGCATATCAGAGTTTGACCTTGATATTGCTTGGGAAGCTGTCCACAAAGATGCTGTGCAGCCTCCTGTGAATGACACCACAACGGTGTGAGTGTCTGTCGTATCGACAGATGTCCATTATTGACATTGAACAGCTATGCTGATCGTCAAGAGGTGAGTATCAGGTTCTGTGATATGTACATAGCATGCATGTCATGTTCAATCTCAAGTTATGCATGCCAGAACGTGGATTATGAAGTCCGTGCAGGATTGTCATCCGTGGTTGTAGAGCATGGCTGGGTTGCAGCTGACGTACACTCTGAGGCAGCTTCCCGCACCCTCGGTTATGCGTGTACGGCTTCGCAGTTCTACACATACACCGATGCTCACCGACGTGCCGTGTAGATGATGACTATGCGGTCTCTGTCTTTGCAAAGCTCCTGGGAAAGACGGATGATGAGGCATTCTTCCGAAATCGGTCACTTATAAACCCGTTCACTATCTTCAACACTCAGACTGGGTTTATGGAGGCACGATATGCCAATGGTACATGGGCAGGGCCTGATGTAGGGTGGACGGAGGGCGATAAGTGGGCATATACATTTGATGTGGTGCATGATATACCTGGGCTGATTGAGCGCCGGGGTGGAAATGCGAGCTTTGTGGCATTCTTAGATGAGCACTTCGAAGGAGGTGAGTGCTGCTGGTGCAATGGGTTGACTAAGCTGGTAATCCTCTGAAATCTTCTACCGTCCATTAGGACACAATGACCATACAAATGAGGTATATTTCACCTGGCCTTGATTGTCATCATACAACACACTGATTATTTGTATTTGTAGCCATCGCACCATATTCCATACCTCTATGCACTTGCGGGAGCTGCGTTCAAGTCCCAAGAGCGAATTAGACAAATTGCAGCGGACAACTACAATGCAACCATATATGGTCTTTCAGGGGTATGTGCATTTCCAAATA
>JADGIP010000303.1:0-23058 GCA_016618355.2 Astraeus odoratus | reverse complement strand
CCAAGAGGGTATGATAGTGCGAGTGGAGGCGATTGATTAAAAAAGTTACATGGAGGTGTCAAGGGCTCGTTTACTGGCGGCATGTGTCGGACACGTGTGCGCGAAAGCGAACACGTTGCAACTTGGGGTTCCTTTCGCATTCAAATGTAAGTCTGTATACCGAAGAAAATTGATCGTCAGTTAGCCAGGATATACCCCTTAGATGGCTTGGCGTCGGATCCTAGACTTTTGGGGATTTCGTGAGTGCGGTTCTGCGCAGTCGTCCCGACTTGTCAAAATACGCTCTAGTCATTCGTAGCCCACGTCCAAGCGACAAGAGCCATCTTGGATATCATCTCTCGAAATTTGGGTATGTACAAGTAGACACAAAGCACCAACATCTGCCAACAGCAGCGGATAGCCAAGGTTTGTACGTGTAAACCGCACTTACGTACTCAACTGTTTTACAAACACAACGACAATGTGGATCCAGAATTGTCCCACATAGGATCATGCGCTTTCTTACACGTCTGGAAAGTAGGTGGTCATGTGTCCATGGTTTCGAAAACCTGTTCCGGAGATTACCGGAATCTGTATATATCCATCCCTTCATGCGTACAAAAAGAGTGCAGTGTTTTGCGCTACTGATACGCGAAGAAGCTCCGTAGATATGCACACCGGAAATGAACTATCAGCTTAATTTCCGCACCGAGATTCCGAGGGTTTATATGTGGCGATTGATAGTATCAATCACACCATTTAAACAGTGCTTATACCTGTATGGACTCCAACTGCGCGTCGACAAGAACTACATGTGCCATGAGACCCTCTTCAAGAAGCAGAGTTCGACAGTTCGAATCGTACTTCAGGTTATATTGCATCTGGCTGGTCCCTGGTTGCGGCAGGGGGAAGTGAGGCGAGTGAATGGTTTCTCGAATGGGGTTTCCCGCCGGCTGTGAAGCGACCAAAGGATTTGTAGTCAGGGCTCCTGTTACGGTTAGCAATGTGATGTTTCAGACAGTTTCACGAAAATTTTAAGGCTTCGCGCTTGAGTGCGGCGCCCTGGAGTAATTTAGGAGTTCGCATGTAAAAGATTTCCTTATTAGTCTAAGCAAGTTGACGACTTGATTATGTAATATGTATATGTAAGACATTGCTATGACTGCAGTGGTATGACAACAACTGAAGGCATCCTTTGAGCATGATCATTGAAGTCCACCAACAGCTGGCTTTAGGTCATCTAATCTTGTTCTCGTTCTTTTCCCCTGTAGCGCTGCCCAGAACTGACATACTCTGACGACTTTGTTGTTTGAAATCGGCGTAGAGTCACCTCTTGAATCACCGCGATTTCGTCCAGATTTGTAGTGCCATCATCCATCTACGGCGTAGTATACGCAACTAGTTAAACCGCTAACAGATGCCAAACATGACTGACCGCAGGGCAGACACCGCACTGATATGATGCATGCAAGGACATTGTGAAACTGTCCCTGCCACCAAGGGGGTATCCAAAAATAGCTGTGAAGTCGGCAGGTATACACGAATCGGCGATTGCACAGCAATCCCGTTTGTCGGGCTGAGTTAACTGTGATCGGACCCCTGAGGGACGGAGCTGTGGGGTACAAGACAAGACACGGGGGAAGATGGCAGTTCTGCCTTCCAACCTGTATACCGGTAGGTAGGTGCAGGAAGGACAGCTATCCAAGGCCATTCTTTGTGCCATTCATGGCATTGCATCGCGCAATGAATGATCACATCATTGTATTGGCCTCCGTCAGTTATGCACTGTACAGGGTCGATTATGCCATGCAGCAAGGATAATAGCCCGATGTACGGTAGTGGCGTTCTGCACGGTGATTCGATCCGAAGGGGTTCAGTGATGTGGGACACACAGCTGGGTTACAGGGCACAATCGCTTTATGCTAAAAAGGACATGAGGCGCAACCCGCTAAGACTCCTGTAGAGAAATGAATCTATTATAGGACCACATAACGGAGGGATCCCCCACTTGGAGGTATGATGGATCTGGAATATTTAAGGACTTGTTGCTATTCACCGTGCGCGCGTGCATGCATGTTCCCTAGAGACCGGCATTTTAATATAAACAGATAAGGACATGTGCCGAGGTCATGGGCAGTGATGTAGCACGCTGGCTGGCTAGGACGCAACTGCGGAACGACCGGCAAAGCGAGAGTGATTACAAAGAAGTGACAGCGAGCAGTAGATTAGCTTTCAGATATGGTTGTGTCAGTTGATATGTTAAAATATTTCTTAATATTAATGACGCCTTCGTGACAGCGGCGCCGCATGCACTATCGTAAATTCGCACCCACAGAGGATGTTTTTGGCCCATGGGGCACAAACATACAAGCTCGCCCACATACCCTTTTCGAATGCCCATTCCATACCGAAACAAGCCAACGGCCTCGTCGAGCATCTGGAAACTCGTCATACTTACTAAAAATAATGGCCTAGCCAACTCCACCGCATCCTAAAAGCACACCTGCCTGCGCCGCTCCCCCAAACTCAATAAGACAACAAGTACCGATAATTCAGATACATTTGTAATACTTTATTCTACGGTAATGCGGCCCCTGTCATCCCTATCACACCACCCCAACATGTCGTTTACCACACGATAACAGACGTTTAGTCAACCCGTATAACGAAGCCCACAGGCTACAATGCGGCTAACTGCTATGACTATCCACAACTCATTCATGTAGGTACGATCCACTCAACAATATATGCCATGACATTTCTTCTGCCTTTGGACGGGAAGTAGTATTATGGAAAACCAAATTTTTGACTCATACATTGTATTATCTGCAAAGGAAACAACGAAGATTCATTGGCACACTAATTCCCGTGTCTTAGATGGAATTCATGTGCGCCATGGTTGTGCTCTTACATGAGGTGTTGTCAGGGCCGAGAGTATGGCAAGTATATACATGTTATTATTATAGTATAGATACATAATTGATCTAATATATACATTGTCCTAGTCATATATAGGGCAATGGCAGTGTACGCGGGGGGGTCGTTCGAAGGGGTAGAATGGGGCAATAGTTTGTTTGGGAGGGTAGGAGGGGACAGCCGTTTGTCCGAGGGGGTTGGTGGCTTATGTGAAAGGGGGTAGTTCCTGTGACATGCAGGTTGGTTTGTGCCAGGGGCCAGTTGATACGAGGTGACAGCTTCTGCAAGACGGCAGTTTGTGCTAGGAGGCGGTTCCTGTGAAGGAACAGCATATGGAATGCGGCGGTTATCATGCCTGAGGGCAGTCATGTGCAGAAACGACGTGGTTCTGCGTGTAGTGATAGTGCATACGCACGATCACTGGTGGGATCGATGAGCTGGTGCAGCGGTAGGAATCCTATGAATGAGGGTAATGGGTGTAGTGATAGGTGGGTGTAGCTGCGGTGGTGCATACAGCTGTTTGATGCGTGCAGTAATAACGGCAAGCCAGCTTACGCATTGTCCGTGCGGACGTCGACTGGGGTGACAAGCGCGCGATTTGTCCGGTGATCACTTAAATTTGCAATTATACGGATGACGTAAGGGATAGGGAATTGGCATTTGCTGACGGAGTTAACGGCCATAGGAAAGCACAATATAAGAGGATGAGAACCGATTGGTATTATTTAGCGGAGAATGGACCACAATCCCAGTAGTTCAAGCCAGTAATTTGTCCAGCAAGTCAATTGTCGGATAGTCGTTTACACCGTGGAAGTAGTGCCAGTATGCTGGGAATAAATGATGCAAGCAGAGCCACATCTAAAGGGCAATTCCATGATGGATCCTGTAAGGAAAGAACAATTTTACTCACACTGTAATACTTGCAGGACATTTTATCAGCCTCGACTGTGCGGTAGAGGATGAACCTTGCTCCAACGATGGACCCGTACGCAATGAAGGCAGTGGCACAGACATAGTCAAGTTGCCACATGATGCTAAGAAAGATCGACCACAGAGGGATAGTCAGTGCCATAGCGACACGTGATGCCACAGGGTAAAGGATCGGAAATGTCTGTCTCCCTGTTATGTGATCACCAGGAGCGTCTTTGAAGTCCTGCGCATGGAGGGTCGTCGAAAAAATGGCAACAGTCAACTCAGCAGCAATCCGAGCAGTTGGGCTGGGATTGGAGTGATCATGACCTTTCCGATGTAATGAGATTTGTGGCGTCAAGGTCCAAAACCTCTCACCTGCAACCAGACTTCCACCAAGCTCACTGAGGCCATACATGATCGCCGTTAGCAAGTTCTTCGACAACGATTCTTTATCGCCATCACATTCGTTGTACCATGCCGTGAATACCAGCATCGTGAGGCTGATCCACGTCACCTGTATACTATACAGGGCAGAATAAACGAGGCATATAGGGACCAGTGCCCAGCGAAGGATGGTGGCATTGTGTATCGTAATCCGGCCGGCAGGAATCGGGCGAGATGGCTTGTTTATTCTGTCTTCCTCAGGCGCTTTTACCTGATTCGCTACGTTGAATTGCAACAGGTGCAGCCATATCCAGAACGTGGTACCAAACAGTCTACTGGGACTAGATAACGGCGCAGCGGCGATTGCAAAGAGAGTCTTGTGGAAGCGGGATCAATCCTGAGTAGTGTACATAGGGATTGGGCTCACCACCGGTATCAAGGCGATCCTGATGTCAGATCTCGTGAAGAGGAAAACAGTGTACATGTCGCTGAGGATCTGCTGGAGTCGCAGAGCTTCGATAGAAGTAGCAAGGGTCTTTCGTATCTGGAAGAATTGAATAGCCATCATAGAGAAGCTGATTTCGTGTGGGGTTGTAGAGGGTGCATGAGAATGGTATCAATCTTTATACACCTCAGCAACGAGTCTACCCGTTCTAATGATCCCATCTTTCCGGTAAGAACGAAGACATAGACCGGCAGGGTGACGTGTGCAATGTTTATGGGGGTGCTTTGGATCGCCACAACGACAGGAATCTGAAAGTGCTATGCACTTGGACAGAAATGGCACACACACGGGTAAGACAACGTTCTTAACCGGCGAATAGAACGTTGACATGGTTCCTTGTGATCAATACGGATACTATAAACTCAATTCCGATGGAATTTCAGATAAGCAACGCAAGTACACAGAAAATGCATACCTATGACCTTCCTCAATTAAACAGCATGCTAGAGAAGCTTGCATGAGTATTTTCTTAGTATTTTCTAGGTGATCAGCTATTTTCGTAGGAGGGGAGGAATACAAACATGTAGATATCTGCACAGCATTAGTGGACAGGCATTGGCCGCTCGTGGTTCTTATATAGACGCTAGGGCTCCGGTCCGAACCTTAGGTTGAATGGAAACCAGCGATGCTGTGTGAATGAGAGGAAGCTGGCAGCCAAACAATCTCCTCTCGAGCCGGTCTCCCCTGGGATGAAACACGACTGAGTCTGTAAATTGCTGATATTGTTCGAATGGCCAAAAGGCGAAGGCGTCACAAAGGCACACCAATAAGCGACAAACGTCCCATTCACTGAACCATACCACGTGATAGCCACTGTGCACATGCAGTACTGTCGTTCCTGATTGCTTCTGCACATATGGACGGTTGGACGGTGGCTGATTAAACCCGAGACACTGTACGAAAGAGCCCAAAATGGGGAACATGACTCAGTGCACTGACATGCTTCTGGCAACGACGAGCGTCCGGAGAAATCCGTGATCTATGTTTTTCACAGGAAACGGGAACTAGAAGGTGAATGCGTGCATATGTCAGAAGGTATCAGTGGTGGAAAGAAGAGTAGCCAGTGAACGACTGCAACACTGCAACAGGAAGGCTGGACGCACGGTGGTACACAAAAGTCAATCAAAACGTCCTGCTAGCTTCAGTGACGTCCGGAAAGGCCTCGCCACGTTCGGAATCAAGTACGAAAATTCAGAACGTATCATGATATACTTCAAGTTCACCAGAATTAGTATATTGCACACTTTGCTTATATAAGCAAGGCTATCAATGTGAGTTTCGTCATTCATGTTCATAATGAACAAGTTTACTAAATCGTCTGCACTTCATAAAGCTCGGTTGTTGGAAAGCCGCGGGTCAGTAATGGCCCCAATGAAAAGATGGACTGCAGAGACTGCATGCAGAACTACTCACGATATAACGCAATAGCTTATCAGGCCCGGCGTCAACTGCATGGGCGATACCAGCTTACAATTGAAGACATCTGGAATGGAATGCATGCCATACTAATTGTACAGGCTATGCAAATAATCGCTCAGATGGCTGATCCCATCGATCTTACGGCAAGTAGCAGCAGGTGCGAGCTTTCAGATATGTATGTCACTGCGGAACGAGAGTTGCATCGAATAAAGAAATTTGGAGCCGATATACAATACAGTACGTCAAACTAACTAGTATTTCATGCAAAGAATTGAAACGTGAAGCAAGGAAAATGTATTAATCGTTCTAAGCAACAGCTCCACTTGAACCAAGGAGGAATTTCTCTATGAAGTCGGTGGCAGGGTGCTGATTTTCGCCGTGGAAATAGTACCAGTATGCTGGGAATAGATGGTGCAAGGAGAACCACGTCTAAACACGTCGTTCAGCATTCGGCGCTTATGAGGGAATCACGCGGCTAACTTACGCTATAATATTTGCAGGAACGTTTGTCGGCATCTACAGTGCGATAAAGCATGAATCTAGCCCCGACCACGCATCCGTAAGCGATAAATGCGCTCGCCGACAGCAGGTCAAGTTGCCACACGATGCTAAGGAGGATCGACCAGAGTGGAATGCCCAATCCAATCGCAGCACGAGATGCGACAGGGAAGAGGATAGGAAAGGTGCGCCTTCCCGTCAGGCGATCTCCCGAAGCGTCTTTGAAGTCCTGAGCGTGGAGCGTTGACGCAAACACCGCTACCGTCAACTCAGTAGCGATCTGCCCAGTGGGGCTCACCCGCATATGATCGCGTGCTGGATGAAGTAGTGAGTCACAGAAATCCCATTCCAAGAGTAGAAACGCTTACCTGCGACAAGTGTACCGCCCAACTCAAGGCAACCATACATAATTGCGGTTAGAATGTTTTTTGAAAATGATTCTTGGTCCCCACCATGCTCATTGTACCACGTTGTGAACAACAGCATGGAGAGACTGACCCATGTCAGCTGTGTACTGTATAGAGCGGAATATGCCAGGCAAATGGGGACAAGTGCCCAGCGGAGAATGGTGGCATCGTGCACTGTAATACGACCAGCCGGAATAGGTCTAGATGGTTTGTTTATCTTGTCTTCCTCAGGTGCCTTTATCTGGTTCGCGACATTAAACTGCAATAAATGCAGCCAGACCCAAAATACAGTGTCGAGCAGCCGAAAGGGAGTGGATAGGGGGGCCGCTGCAATAGCAAACAAAGTCTTCCACAAGCCAATCAGCGCGGAAAGATCATCCAGGTAGTGCTCGACTCACCACTGGTATCAGGCAGATTCTGATATCGGATCTGGTGAATAGGAAGACAGTAAACAGGTCGTCGAAGATCTTTCCCGGTTTCAGTATTCTGATGGAGGCCATTGTTAGCAGGGGAATGTATGCGTCTACAATGAGTTTGAAGAGAAACCATGGCTGACCTTTATATATTTAAGAAGGAACACTGCAAAGACCGGAGTGGACACCTGAGGTACTGGGGGCACAGGTAGAATTGATGGTGTGGAAAGAATTCGAGGTAATCGGAACAGTGAATGCGAGAACGTTCACCTCCTGTGCATCCGCCTAAGATCATCCAATAGCCGGACAATATGTGGAGGGGAGAACGTTTGAGGGGCGTATTTTCACCGCACTAACCGGCTACCACATAGTCACCGATGTGTCCTTGTGGCGAGAGTAATAATGCATAGTATAACGTTTGTTCCAGTATTGTCGAGTAAAATGGGCGCGAATGCACGTTCCTAGCCTGATCTTCCCATCTGCTTCCCAGTTTCTAGTAATATCGCCAGGATAATTACTTTCAAGGCAGCTTTCCCGATGGGTACGCAGGATATATTTGCATCCTAATTGGACATATGTTACCGGCTCGGGATGGTCATGTAAGTGTCCCGGGCAGTTTCAGGCACGATGGACACCGCTACCACATGAACAAAGCCATTCACCTTGAGGCGGTGAAGTAGGCATTGTCAAAGAACTTCGCAAGTATTCCCCTTGTACAACATCAGGGGAAGCTCCTGGAGACTATCCGGTAAACGGGAATAGCCCAAGGTGGTCGGGGATAAGAAGTCTTATGCGATACCTCTGCGACACAGGACCACACCCCAACATCCAATGAAAACACTAGGTCACCGCGGTCATCCGGTACATGTGATGCCGATACATGCCTTAAGAAACCCTTAAATGGTAGATTGAATGTTCAGCGCTAGATAACATTCCTCTTGTCTTCGTAGCCTGTGCTTGCGTGTTTATCTAATCAGTATTAGCATATAGACACAGCTAAGTCGCCAGCCATGGTGACAACCGAGATAGCAGCTGTATACCATAAGCTTTGATGCAATTTAACATCAGGGCGAGGAGCACACAGCGCCAGCAGCGACAAACGCGCTTCATGACAAAAAATGAAATTACTGAGGCCGCCCTTGTGAATCACAACTCAAGTACTCACTTGTCGGAATCGCAAGAAAGAAGGGAAACATGAGTGAGAATGCGCATGTCGAACGACATGGTTTGATACGAACAATGCATATTTATAGAAAAATAAAGCTATACTACCAAAGATTGTGGATGGAAGTGCTTTCTGGCCCGACGTAATGCAATAATGAGGTGAGCAAGCTATCAGGCCGGGTTGGAAATTTGGGCAGGTAGAGGGGGTGGCGCACTCATCACACAATGAACAAGTTAAGACCGTATGCAAGAGAGGTATGCTGGGTGGGTGGAAGACATGTATATGGCCTAAGGGAGGAAAAAGATCATTTAAACTACATTATACAAGCAGTCGAAAAGGAGAAGAGACAACAGATGTGCTCACGGCTCGGGGGGTTGATTGACGGAACCATCATACTGATCGAGGATTCGTTGCCAGCCAGCGCAAGAGTGGGAAGTGCTTCTTAAATATCCCAGCCATGATCCAGGAGGCGAAATGCGCATTCCTTGAGAGCATTGCCGATCTTGCGATTGTCCATGTTCCGTTGGTAATCTCCGGTCCTGTGCTACAAACAATGCAAGCAATTCATTTCTGGTCGCGACGCTTCGGTGCAGATTTCAGGTCTCTACCATGTCCGCTGTACTACGTGTTGGACAGCAGCATGATGATACTGGCCCATGTCAACTGGACAAGTGCCAAAATCATGACCATGCGAGAAAATGCACTAGCCACCGGTACTACAACCTGACACCAGTTCTTACGAAGACGAAGATAGTATATACACGGTAGAAGATGTTGCTTCAATATTTTCATTGTTGAAAAGAGATTGTATTTAGAGCTACAACGAACCCGTGAGGGGATCGTGAACACTCACTGTGGTTGTTATGCCTCGAGTGCTCTATAGGAAGCTATCAAACAAGAAAGCAGATTTATCCCTGTAAGCTTAACAAAATCGACGAACAATGTTAGTAAGCAGAATCATGCTTTGTATGTCCTATTCTCGTCTGCAGTAATATGTATCAGTACTGGCCAGACGTTGTCTCAATGCATGAGGGGTCAGCAGCCCATTCCTCCCCGCAGCCAGGGTCATCCCTGAGCCGCACAATCATATCGCGAAGGAATGATGACGCGATAATTATGCCGTACATCAAGCATGCTATATGCCACCCTACTATACATAGGCTCCTATGTTGTCGGTTATTACCAGAAGAGTTGCTCCGAAGGAAAATCATACCCACGGACCCCAGAAGAACTGGATGTCTCTGGCTCACACCAGTTACGGGTCAATTCTGATCGATAAGTGTTCACATCAATTTTCTAGCATGTTCGATAATCAGTTGCTTCGATAGCATGCGAAATGTCCAAGACGGTGAGAGAAATGTACCAGTTTTCCCATTATCGGGCCTGACAACAAAGATAATCTGATAGCTGTGGCGATGTGTCCAAAATTGTACAGAAAAACTAGAAGTATGCAGGATGCATCTTCTCAGGGTGGTATAGTCGCTCGGACCTGATCTCTCTTGCCTAGGTCATGACAAGGCCGGTCAAACGAAACCGGTAAATGACAGACTATTGGGACACCCACGTCGAGCCATCACGAATCATGCTAACATTCTGGAATCATTACGTTCCTGCCACAAATTGGACTGCACAAATAGGTTAGACGTGCCGGGGCATCCGATGACGGCAGTGATTAATGGAACGTTGACAGGTAACTCACTAATTCCGGCGGAGAACATGCCAAGAAAATCGGGAGTTGGCGGCCGCGAATATGAGACTTTAGAACGGATGGTAAAGAGCTTACGAACCACATTGCTCATTTCCATTGCACGGCTGCACATCTTATCTTGTTAGTCATAAGTGCTGAGTTGGCAAGTCGAAGTTTGTAAACGTCTGAAATTAACCGAGTGCCGCGAAGTATTGGTAGATTGCGCTGTGCCTCGTGGGTACGGCAAACGAAAGTGGTTGACACTCCAGATAGCGAAGCGAGTCGATTGTCAAGCTTGTACCTCTCCTATACATTCAAATCCATTTCGTGTATCAGTGCCTGTTTTTTTCGGGACAATGTATATCTACATAGGTGCAAAGGAACGATACGAATACCGGTATCAGGGCGACGATAGTGTAAATCAGTGCCTGTCCAGTCAGTATATCGCAATATAAACGAGTACTGGAACACCTGTGTTCTCGCAGAGTAGCTGGGAGGGCTTGCCAGCTGAACCAAGTCACCAACAGGAGTCAAAAGTATCATAGGGTCAAGTAAAAACATTTTCCATACATGAAGGGGGACGCACGTTGATAAAGAGCTGCACCAACGATTGCTCATCGGCAACTTTGGATGATAACCAGGATCTACATTTTTCAACAGAAAAGACAGGAATAATTAGGTTGCACTTAAGGAGCTCTGCAGGGATCACGGCGGATGATATCAGGTAGTAGGACGACCCAGGAAAGTGAAGGAGATTTATAGGCGTAGCCCAGCAGAACAACCCATTGTATGCGGGGGAACAACTAGCCGGATCGTGGGCATAGAACCGCCATGCTTACAACGCATCTGGTTGGCCAGCGATCGAGTGAGGCGCACGGTATCCGCATGTTTTCCTGCACCCTTGACACCCGGCGATGGTATGCGTCACTCCACAGACGGATAATACAAGTTCTTCACCAGTTTCGATAGTAATGGCCACGCTGTTGCACAGGATCACTTGGAAACCTTCCTGCTTCAGATTGGAACGCTCAGTCACACGGGTAAGTCGTACGTCCTCGTACAGACCGAGTCAGTCAAGAAATGGAAGGGTCATGTTCTGGGGTCAGAACAAGGACGATAACCTTCTGAACATGCCATTCCCATACCGTCTATTATTACCAAAGCAACGTTGGAGGTGGGTTTTCTCTACGTTATTAGGAGTTGAACAGGGCAGCGCGGGGCCCTTGAGCGCATAATCGAAATGGAAGAGTCAGCTTACCTCTTGGTCATCCCAGAAGCGCATGCAACACCTCCGACGGGATTATAAATCTATCTCGAAAATTGCACGACGAGCAGGCTGAAACGTGGAGCAGCCATCTGCAATGGTGCGGTGATGGTTTTGCTGCGCGGACAGCCCCAAAAGAAAGTTTCTAAGCCGAACTTCGCCATGCATTCCGCAGCTCACAGACGTTGCCCGATATGGCAATTCCGCTCATTTCCGGGTGGCGGCTATGCAGCGTCACTGGGCGTGCTGGTCGAGCTCACTCCACGACTCTCACAACCATCCATCTGGTCTGACATAGGCCTGCTGGCGGCTAGTTTCAGGGCGGTCGCTATCCACCATGTTCAAGTCTGCAGCGACCAAGATCGCGCACAGTACCACCATCCCAGCCTTGGCTGGCGCCAATCCGGACCTCCGTCAGTTACAAGACCTCATAACCGCCGAAAAGTCGGTCCTCGTGTCGTGCGTATCGGCAGAAAAGGACGTGCCCCTGTGGTGACGCTGACCGTTCTTCAGTCTGCAGAGGCTAAGCAATGATCTTTCCAAAGCGTCGGAGGCACTGAGAGCCTGGGGTCAGGTTGAAGGAGATGATCTTTCCGTGCGCTGTCTCTTACTCATCATTCTCGAGAGGCAAGCTCACTTCTGGATAGGATATTCTTACGGCATCAACCACTATCCTCTCGCACTTCTCAGGAGCCCTCACCACCTGGGCATCTCTCCACCACACTGTGCGCGATAACATGAAAGCTGTCCGCACTCGCGAAGAAGCACTCGATGAGCAGCGGCGGCGGAGAAAGCGCGTGGGTGCGTCTGCTGAAGCAGCAGAGAAGAAGCTCCACAAAATGAGCCCTGAGCACAAGAACCTTAGTACACAGACCGATACGCTCAATAGGCTGCGAGAGGAGATGCGTGCAATGGACGGAGAAATCATGCGTGAAGAAGCTGCGCTGAGTGATTTTAAGAGAAAGTGCACCAAGAACTGGATGACACTCAAGTTCGGTGGGCTTGCCGAATGTTGTGAGAAAGGCCTTGTCCGTATACGAAATCATTTATCTCTTTACATCACGTTGCTCACCGACTTGTGATCACTTAGATTGTCGCAGACATGGGGAAATGCATTGTCAAGGTAACTGCTATTCTGTCCTGCAATCGCCATGCTCGCTAAACTGGGACAGGAAATACCTGAAGACGTCACAGCACCGGGTTTACCGCGCGCGCCCTTCGCTGCACGTGGTCGTGTGAGCGACTACGTCAGTGAAACTCAACAAGCTGTCTTGCAAGTTAAATTCTCCAGTGCCCCTTCCGGACGTAAATCTTTGGCATCGACAGGGGCTACCCCTGGGGTTGGAGACGCACAAAACCAGCTAGCTCCTCAGTTTACACAATCCCACGTGACTCCACAGCATGTCCCTAGCCCGCCTATTGGTGGGGACACCCTAGGCCGGTATGGTCCCCCACCCTCTGTGCGTTCTCTTTCTGTTCCTATTACACGGGCCATCCTTTGATGATTATGTACTTAACTTTCTCTTAGCAGCGGAGCCGGTCCACGTCCATAGATGAGCTTGGAGTCCATCGTTTTACAAACGAAGGCCCGCAATCTGCGCACTTCTCAACTCACCCTTCCCGTGGACGAGATCCAGTTCCAACGGCGGATGCACATTCTCCACTATCGCTATCGACGATCGGGAACGGGGCTACTGGGGAAGAACAATCATTAATGGCCTCCATATCTGACGCTCTTGCAAGAGCACATGGGACAACCTCGGTCGACCAGACGACGTCAATCGGTCACGGGTCCATCGACCCTGTACCGAAGTATGAAGCCGTAGCAGCTAGCGAAGGGCACGGTTACAGCGCAGCTAGGGCGAACACCGAGCCGGTTCCAGGGCAACAGAAACGTGCAGCCAGGCGGAGTACGTCCCCTCCGGTTCTTCCACCAGGTGCGGCGCCTGCTGCGATAAGAGCATGGGATGATGGCATGGGTCAGGGTGAGGATGGTGCTCATTCTGATCGTCCGGCATCGTCGAGCGAGCGTGCTTCACAGCAACGAATTTCTTCCTCGGAAGCGGATGGGGAAGACGAGGTCGGATTAGCGTACGACGAGGATGATCCATCCCGTGCGACTGAAAGGACCGGGAACAGCGATGATGGCAGGTCCAAAATCGGCTATGAACCATCCATCGAGGGTAGCCATGAACACGAGGTAAATATGTCATCACCGGTCGACGCGACTCCACTCGAGCCGCCCTCTCCTGATACGCAGACTCCGAGTATGTCGGTCCCATGCACGCAACCTCTTAGTTCCGGTTTAGCCCCTGCCTACAATGCAACCCATAGCACATCTAGTGTAACGCTAACACACCACTCACGAAGGGAAAGTCAGCGGCGTATTCCCCGCGTGCCTCCACCAGCTGTAGACCCTGATTCTGCGGACACGCGTCAGTCATCACAACCTGTGGAGCATCTACATACTGTTGAGGCACCTCCCGATATCGATGAACATATAAGTAAAGACGAAGTTGGTGATGAACATGCCCGCAATGCGGCTGCTGCTTTGGAAATCTCGCGCGAATTGGAGGCGTTGTCCTCGGCTGCTCCACCACCCCTTCCCCACTCTTCCTTAAATGAACGGCAACCACTGCAAGAACAGTCCGCCACGCCTTCAAGACCTTCTATTTCTCCCGTCCAGGCTCTCCAACAATCACAAGCGCACACGCAGTACCATTCTCTTCCACCATCTCCGCTTGCGCCGCCAAGTGCACCATTTGCCCATCGGTCCGTTTCTCCCGTGCGGCCGTCACCCTCTTCCATCGAAAGGCCCCCGCCAGTGTATAGCGACGATCGGACATCTACGTCAGGTGCTGGGTCCCGTGGGTCGTCGCCTTTCTCATCCACACCACCGTCTCGTCTCCCTCAAGTCGACACGCTTGACGCAGGCAACAGTGGCAGTCCTGGTCAACGTTCCCCTCTCTATCGCACACCACCCGAGTACCCACGGCCAGCGCCACCATTCTCGTCCCCGTCGATGGCTAAATCCACATCTTCGCTCAACGGCGCAGTCGGAGGTGGGAGCACGCCGCGCACGATATCTGCGGCTGCGTTCAGGCGGCAGCAGCAACAGGGACGGTCTCCAAGCTCTGGTGGGATGGGGGACTCGCCCACTGCGGGACCTGCTGATACGAGTCCGTTGGTTCTGCGTCGGCAATCTCCTGGCCCTGCTCTGCCGCCAAAGAGCAGCATGTCGACGCGGCGGCTGTCGGTCGTCAACCCAGACCCACATGCAGCGAGCGACGAGGATGGCGAATTCGACTACATCGCCGCGTATGGGGGGTCAAGCGGGGAGGGAGAACAAGCGAAGAGTGGGCATGGAGACGGACATAGACGGAGCGAGAGTATGGCGACAAGTGGGGGTGGGTATGCAGCTGGCAAGTACGTAAGCGAACTTTGATTCTTTGCTGGGCCACCATCCAGCCCTTTTATCCCACACTGTTGTTTGAACGTTCTTTTTTTTTGAGCCCCTGCCTCGCCGTCGAGTGGCTATTGATAAAGATCAGACTTCGTTACGGGTTGATCTGCCCCTATTCGTTGTTCCTTCATTTTCTCTTCTCTTCCTTTTGTGTTCTTTGATATGCTTGGCTGTGGGCAACCACGCTATTTTTTGCTCTCTGTTATTGATCGCAGATTATAAGTATGATGAGTGTTACTTATCATGTATGTAGCATGAAAAGAGGGGTGTGTGCGTTGGACGGTTTATGAAGGGTTTGCTATCATCAGGACGGGGTGCAAGGGATTGATGTGGTTCTGTTATTGATAGACTGACGTTGCTACGGGTACAGTATATCATGCAAACTAATACTTTGGCAGTAAGGTGGGTGCAGGTTGAAATACACATTCTCGACGTCAACATCATTTAGTCTAGAGATGGATACCGCCGATCCAGACTTCGCCACCGCGCTCGTTCCCAGACAGCAGACCTCCCGTAAGAACGATCCGGGTCTTACCCTCGGCGGTCACGCAGGAAGAAGACGGGCACCACCAGTGGGGAGCTAGCTTCTCTGGTACTGTACGACCGGATGTACCTTGTCACAGATACAGCAAGACACAGACAGACGCACCGACTACATCGAGTTTCTTCCATTCCGTCGTGATGGTCTCGGGCAAAGAGCTGGGAAAAGCAAATAAGAGGGCTCATGGAGCCATACGTCTTCTCAGAACTCGCTAGCACCGGCATGCCCGAGCGACAAGGGCACATTCTCGCCATCGTAGAGCAATGCGACGGGGACTCTATTGACTTGCACATCTCTTTATTTTTCCTGTGATTCCTGTCACAGGACCACTCTCTGGAGGATCCTGAGTCCTCCCTTATTCACTCCGATGCGAATAAGCTGCGATCATATAGGTATAGGCCTACAATCGCAGCTGTGGCAGTCCCGTATGACAACCTCATGACCGTCTCCAGGTAGAACTAGGAGCACCGAAACACCCCAACACTTTATACGTTATGACTGCATCACATTCCGCAGTTCACTCAAATGCCTGATATGGCAATATCCCTCCTGTCCAGATAGCGGCTATGCAATCATGATGTCACTTGGCATGCCAGTCGAGCTCACTCTACGACTCTCGCCGACCAACGTCTAGTATAACATAGCCTTTCTGGTAGCTTGTATCAATGAGGTCGCTATCCACCATGTTCAACTCTGCAGCGACAAAGATCGCGCACAGTAGCACCATCCCAGCTTTGGCTAGCGCTACTAGTAGTTCGGAACTCCGTCAGTTGCAAGACCTCATAACCGCCGAAAAG
Source organism: Astraeus odoratus (assembly GCA_016618355.2). Classification (NCBI taxonomy): domain Eukaryota; kingdom Fungi; phylum Basidiomycota; class Agaricomycetes; order Boletales; family Astraeaceae; genus Astraeus; species Astraeus odoratus. The sequence continues at coordinate 6,708 of JADGIP010000303.1, read as the reverse complement.
TCTGTCCTCCTGTCGTGCGTATCTGCGGAAAAGAAAGTGCCCCTGTGATGACATTGACGTTTCTCAGACTACAGAAGCTGAGCACTGACCTTGCCAAAGCGTCGGAGGCCCTGAGAGCCTGGGGCGAGGGTGAAGGAGACGATCTTTCCGTGGGCTGCTTCTCACTCTGCTCTCGCAAGGCAGGCTCACTTCTAGATAGGATGTTCTTATGGCATCGGCCACTGTCCTTTCGCACTTCTCAGGAGCCCTCACCACCTGGGCATCCCTCCACAACACTGTGCGTGATAGCATGAAAGCTGTCCGCAGTCGAGAAGAGGCACTTGATGAGCGGAAGCGGCGGAAAAAGCGCATGGATGCGTCTGCTGAAGCCGTGGAGAAGAAGATCCACAAAATGAGCCTCGAGCACAAGGACATTGACACACAAACCGATACGCTCAAAAAGCTACGAGAGGAGATACGTGCAATGGACGAAGAAATCATGCGCGAAGAAGCTGCGCTGACTGATTTTAAGAGAAAATGCACCAAGAACTGGATGACACTCAAGTTCGGTGGGCTTGCTGAATGTTGTGAAAAAGGCTTTGTCCGTCTACGAAGTCTTTAATCTCCCTGTATCGCGCTACTCATCAACTATGATCATTTAGATCGTCGCGGACATGGGGAAATGCATTGTCAAGGTAACTGCTACTTTGTCCTGCAACCACTATGTTCGCTAAACTAGGACAGGAAATACCTGAAGACGTCACTTTAGCTGGTTTACCCCGCGCGCCGTTCACTGCACGTGGGCGTGTGAGCGGCTACATCAATGAAACTCAACAAGCTATCTTGCAAGTCAAATTTTCCGACGCCCCATCTGGCCGTAAATCTTTGGCACCGACAGGGGCTACCCCTGGGGTAGGAGACGCACAAAACCAGCTAGCCCCCCCTTGGTTTGTCCATTCCCACGTGACTCCATATTATATTCCTGCCCCGCCTATTGGTGGGAACACCCTAGGTGGAAATGGTCCCCCACCCTCTGTACGTTTTTATTCTCGTTTCTGTTACACGACCGTTCTTCGATGATCATGTGCTTAACTTTCCCTTAGCAACGGAGGCGGTCTACGACCATAAATGAGTTTGGAGTCCATCGTTTTGGCCCGCGGTCTGCGCCGCCCTTCTCCACCAACCCTTTCCGTGGACGAGAGCCAGCTCCAGTGGCGGACATACTTGCTCCGCCATCACGGTCGACGATCGGGAACGGGGCTTCCGGCGAAGAACAATCACTAATGGCCTCCATATCTGGTGCTTTCGCGAGAACACACGGGGCAGCCTCGGTCGAGCAGACGTCGATTGGCGATGGGTCCATCGATCCCGTACCGAAGTATGAAGCTGTTGTAGCTAGCGAATGGCACGGTTACAGCGCATCCCGGGCGAGCACGGTGCCGGTTCCAGGACAACAAAAACGCACGGCCAGGGCAAGCACAATGCGGGTTCCAGGACAACAACAACGTGCAGCGAGGCAGAATACGTCCCCTCCGGTTCCTCCACCAGGTGCGGCGCCTACTGCGATAAGAGCATGGGAAAATGGTAGTGGTCAGGGTGAGGATAGTGCTCGTTCTGATCATCCGACGTCATCGATCGGATTAGCGTATGACAAGGGAATTCCCTCCAGTGCAGCTGAAAGGACTATGAACAGCAATACTAACAGGTCCAAAGTCGTTCACGAATCATCCGTTATGGATAGCCATGAACGCGCAGTGAATATGCCCTCATCGGTCGAAGGGACTCCACTTGAGCCGCCTTCTGGCGCGCAGACTCCAGGCATGTCGGTCCCATACACGCAACCCCTTGATTCCGGTTTAGCACTCCCCTACGATGTAACAACATATAGCATATCTAGCATAACGCTGACACCCCACTCACGGGGCGAAAGTCAGCGGTGTACTCCTTCAACTATAGACCCTGAGCCTGTGGACATGCGTCAGTCATCACAACCTGTACAACATCCACATACACCTGAATCACCTTCCAATATCGGTGAACATATAAGCAAAATGGAAGCCAGCGCTGAACATGTCTGCAATGCGACTGCTGCTGCTCAGGAAATCTCGCGCGAATTGGATGCATTGTCCTCCTCGGTTCCTGCGGATGCTCGCGCACCCTTTCCCCACTCTTCGGTAAATCCCCAGCCGCCACTGCAAGAACACCCGTCTGCCACAGGGCCTTTGATTTCTTCCGTTGCACTTGCGACACCTAGTGTGCCATCTGCTCGTCAGTCGGTTTCTCCCACACGGCAATTGACATCTTCTCTTGAAAGGCCCCCACCGAGATATAGCGATGATCAGACACCTCCACCTTTCGCATCCACACCACCTTCACCCCTTCGAGTTGAGCTTCAAGCTGAATTGCCCGACGCAGGCGATGGTGCCAGTGCCGGCCAACGATCCCTTCTGAATTGCACACCACCCGAGAACCCACGGTCCGCACCATCACTCCCGTCCCTGCCGATGGCCGGATTCATGGGCGCGGGCGCGCCGCGGACGATTGCTGCGGCTGCGTTCAGGTGGCAGCAGCAACACGGAGGGTCTCCGAGCGCTAGTGGGATCGGGGACCCGTCTTCAGCCGGGCCTGCTGATATGAGTCCGTTGGTTCTGCGTCGGCGATTGCCTTCGCCTGCGAAGAACAGCGGCTGTCGATCGTCAACTTAGGTCCGCATGCAGTGAGCGACGACTTCGACTATATCGCTGCGAGTGGAGGATGGTCGAGTGGGGAGCAAGCGAAGAGTGGGCAAGGAGATGGACATAGTCGGAATGAGAGTATGGGTATGCAGATGTCAAGTACGTAAGTGAGCTTTGATTCCCTGCCCGGCCACGACCGCCCCACTCTATTGTTGTTCGAATGTTTAATTTCTTGCGAGGCCCAAGGGCACTCCCCCCCTGCTTCGCCATCATGGGCCATTGATAAATTATGGGGGTGGAGACTTCGTCATGTGTCAGTATACTGCTATTTGTTGTTCCTTCATCTCCCTCCTTTGTATTCTTTGATATGCTTTAGCTATGCATCTTTTTGTTTTCGCCCATTGTTATCGAGTACGTTGTATTTGATGGATACGATGCATATCACTTATCACGTATGTACATAGCGCTTGGGCAGATGATACATGAGCAGGGGACGAGTTCTTGTGATCATCGATCAGGGCGTCGTGCAAGGAACCTGATGTGCTTCCGTTAATGATAGACAAACGTAGCTACAGGTAACACAGAAACTAATGCTTCGGAAGTAAGGTGGGTGCGAATCGACGTGAACGTAATTTGCATAGTCTATCAGAGATGGATATCGCCGACCCAGACTTCGCCGCTGCGCTCGTTCGCAGACAGCAGACCGCCCGTAAGAACGATGCGGGTCTTACCCTCGGCGGTCACGTAGGAAGCAGACGGGAACCACCCGCGGGGCGCCGGCTTCTCTGGTCCTGTGCGATAACCTCGTCACGTCGGCAGACACTGCAAGACATGGACAGACGCACCGACGACATCGAGTCTCTTCCATTCCGTCGAGATAGTCCCGGGCGAGCTTGAGCTGGGAGAAGCAAAGAGGGCCCATACGTCGTCCCAGAACTCGCCCGCGCCGGCATGCCCGAGCGACGAGGGGGCCTTCTCGCCGTGGTAGAGCAATGCGACGGGGACCTTATCGGATTGCTTCGAAGACGGTGTTACAGTGAAGGGGACGAGTCCGTGCACGGAGCGAGGCCCGGGGTAGCCGTGCACCGGATCGGCAGCTGGAGTGAGAGCCGACCAGGTGTCCGTGGAGGGTGTGTATACGTCGAGCGGCGGAGGTGTGACCGTGGGGAGTTCCTGACCCGCGAAGCCTGCACGACAGCGATAAAGATGATGCGAATATGCGCAAACGGATGTTGCTCGGCGTACATACCCCCGAACCGAATAATCACTTGTTCCTCTTTGGATGGGAGAGCGACAGCCGCGATGGACGTCCCACCACGCGGCTCGCCTGGAGCGTCCGCACGCTTTTCCCAGGTATGCGATGCCAGATCGTACGCATGCAGAGTGGCGAGACGTCCCTTGGACGGGCACCCTGCGTGGATATACAGCTTACCCTGCTCGACAAAAGCAGTATGTATAAGGGCCGATCAGCTTCTCAGGATCAGGGATTCGAACGCACCCCAACAAGGGCGGAGGCGTGGTAGCTCCTCAGCTCAGGTGCCTCTGCAGCGTCCTCGTTCGTGGCCTCGAGCCGGTCCCACCTGAGTTCCTCAGCGTCCGTCAGTGCCTGATCTCCGACCGACGTTCTGAATATGCCTGATTGGAACCGATCGAGCGGGGCCATGTCGACGCCCCCGCGACCACCCCAGAGATAAAGGGTGTCGGAGCGTGCATCGTACACCGTCGTTGCGCCGACGCGGGGCTCGGGTTGTACTTGTGCATGTACCTGGTCGGACTTCGAGGGGGCCAAGCCCGGATGAAGGACGAGCCAGGAGTTATTGTTCCTCTCGACGCTTACGTGTTCCGGAGGGATCGATGCTGCTTCGAGATCTAATACATGGAGAGATCCATCGACAGGGATGCGAGGGCGAAGTTCGCCAGAGTAGAGTAGCAGATGGCCGCGCGCGGTTACTGCGGCCGAGTGGGACGACCGGGCTGTGGTAGAGAGGGAGCTCAGAAGCGTCCACCGGACGGACATGTTGGCTGCGTGAGCATGCAGATCGATATCGAATCAGACCAGATTGCGAGAAGGGCTATTGGCGACGTAGGATGTCGGCGTTGGTGCACCAAATCACACCACGATGGCTCATCAGCAGACCCTGTCACCTGGACGGCTCGTATCGATAGCAAAGCGAAGAACATACGTTCTTTGTCGAATGTCAGTGGAAAGACGCCCGTACCGATATGGAGGTGCCCTTCTTCCCAACTTGCACCTGTCTTTATTGTCCTGTCTGCCCTTCGGATCCTGCCTCCTCCGGTGTGCACTCACAATAAGCTGCGACGACATCCAATCGCAGCTGCAGAGACGGCCTCATGGTGGTCTCCATGCAGAAATATGAACACTGAACCGCAACAGCACTTTGTCTATGTGTTCCGGGGGCACGAGAGCACGACTCCAAGATAATGAAATGAAAAGGCCCTCGGTTCCTTTACGTCGTCAGCGTCGACGGGCTCAATGTCGTCTTCTCAGGCCACGATTCGGGCAGTCCTTTTGTTTCCAGTTCGGTATGTATACCGCTTGGTCCGTCCTCTTTACTCCCCCAACAGCGCTGCGGGTCCCGGTGTCCCCCCGTTCATTTGCATACGTGCTCGTCGTATCGTCGTCATCGCCATCGTCGAAACTCGCAGATCTGCATCTTCCAACGTCGTTCGTGTATTCGCATCTTCTCGTAGCACCGTCCTCTGGTCAGGCATCGGCGCCCCTTTGTCTGTATCTCTACGCTTTCATTTAATACCCTAGTCACGACTTCGCCCGTTCACGATGGCCTCAGTGCAGCACACATACCCCCCCACTCCCGGCGCATTCGATCCTTCTACTGATTCCACCTGGGGCAAGCGAAAACCAACTCACCTCGCCCCCATCGGCTCAGACCCGTCTGCGCGGACGCGCAAGCCGTCTGTCCTATCCAGCGCACCATCCCTGGTGTCGAACGCACCCTCCACGAACTCCGGTTCGTCCTTCTCGGACGCGCCGTCCGAGAACACACAGAGGCGTGCGACGCTCGAGCGCCTGCGTCGCAAGCTCGGCGAGGAGGTCCCCGCCGAGGCCGTCTTCGCGTCCTCGCCCTCCCCCCGCAGCCCCCGCATGCCCCGCACCGCAGTCCCCAAGTCCTCTCCACGGGGGCGCGCGCGTTCGCGGTCGCGCTCCCGCACCCGCCAGCGGTCCACGCACCTCCGCGCTGAGGACGCCCAGTCCATTACGATCTCCATCAGCTCCGACGAGGGCGTCCAGACCGTCACCCTCACGCCCGGCACCACCCACGTCCGCACCCGTTCCCGTTCCCGCTCGCCTCACCACCGCCACCACTCGCACAAGCAGAAGCACGCGTACCCCACCTCTGGTCTTCCCCCCGTTCCTCCCATCCCTGCACACTTTTCGTCGTCACGGCAGGACCCTGCCAACGACGAGGACGACACGGGCCTCATTCGTCCCCGTCAGAAGATGCCTGCTGGGTCGAAGATCGGGGGTGCCGACTTCAAGGCGGCCAGGCGCGCTAAGCGAGAGGGGAGGACGGGCCAGGCGGATGTTGGCGAGATGGTGGAGATGCTGAGCTTCTTGGGCAATGGCAGGTTCTGATTTGCATGGGCAAGGGCTGGTGTGCGGGCTGGACCCGCCCGGTCAGCCGGGTTCTTTCGCTATAACATGGTGGTTTTCATGCGGTAGGACATGCGCACGACATTCTCTCAGCTTTAGAGTCAGCTTGTGGACGACGTCCCTGACGATTTCGGGAATCTACAGCAAGAACCCAGGCTACGTTTATGATATCCAATGTGCCTGATTTGCTTTGTATGGACTATGTTCTTACTATGTGGCCTGGTTTTCTCTGCAAAGTATGTATTATGGTACTACACCCCGCACTTAATTCATGCCTTTCATTGTCTGAATGTTTGTAGTAAGTCGATGGCGGTACTTGCTAATGGTATTGTTCTCTGTGTAAAGGCATAGCCCCGATGGTTATCTACGATTGGGTATACAAGCTCTGCGATGGACGTCAGCGTATCACACACTCATGGA
>JADGIP010000302.1:0-23072 GCA_016618355.2 Astraeus odoratus | reverse complement strand
GATAAGGGATCACACGAATCATGCATTCATAGGTCCACCTAATACCTTGTAATGGTTCAGCGTATAAAGCTTGGCTCGTTTTCCATGCGTTTAACTATTTCCATTTCCCCTCCTAGCATTTTGTCTACCTAGCGAATCATGGTTCTTATCTCGACTGCGTCTGCGGTCCATGTCTCCACCGGGGCCAAGCCTTCCAAGCCCAAGCACCCCCTCGACCCTCTCTCGCCGGAGGAGGTGTGTGGGCAGCTCTCGTGCACGAGGAGTAGCCAATGTTGACATCAGTTTGATTAGATCAGTTCGGTCACCCTCGCAGTGAGACGTCACACGTCGGAGCACACACAAATCAAGGCCGTCAAATTCATGGGGTGTGCCCTGCTGCCTCCTCCGAAGAGGGCAGTCCTCGCTGAACTGGGCATCCCGGCTGCACCGGGACAGAAGCCCGAAGTGCCCACTGAAATCATCCGGAAGGCGGATGTGGATGTGAGTGAGGACCTGGCCAACTCTTTCATTCGCTGACTGCTGTCAAGTTCGTCGACGTGGTTGACGGGTTTGCGTCTATATCCTACGTCCATTCGTCGTGACATCTGACGATGGTTTGCAGTGGACGCTACAATGCTACCGTAGCCGTACGGGACGACGAATGGAAGGTCGACACTATCGAGCGTCTTCCTGAAGGTGTAGAACCGCAGATCACCGTGGAAGAGCTTATTCAGTGTGAGATAATAGTGCGCAACGACCCCAAAATACAGGCCCTTGCAAAGCAAGTTGGCAAGTCACATCTGTGTCGTTGTCAAGTAGCTATTACTAAAAACGGAACGTAGGGGTTGAGGCGCACGAGATTCACGCCGACGGTTGGGCTATTGGCTGGGATGACCGGTTCCCCAAAGGACAGCGACTCCAGCAGGCTCTCCTCTTTGCCCGCTTCTCTCGCCACGATAACCTTTACGCCCATCCTTTGGTAGGTATGTTTTGCCGGACTAAAACCGCAACTCCCCTCAGCGTTTCGCACCGTTGTCTGTTAGGACTTCATCCCTGTCGTGGACTCGGTCGCAGAAAAAGTCGTCCAAATCGACTTCCCAGCGGCCTGGCGAAAAGAGGCCGATGGGAGCCTGAAACTCTCGGTGCCCACGACCGAAGCACGGCCCCTTGGTGATGACTCACTGGAAACTTCAAATCGCGAACGTATTCCGCCGCCGCGCACATCCTTCGATTTCCTGCCGGATCTCATGGCGGAGACAGATCCGACATACAAAGCCCGTGATGACGTGAAACCGCTTTACGTCGTTCAACCCGAAGGCGTATCTTTCACGATGGACGGCAACGTTCTGGAGTGGCAGAAATGGAAAATGCACGTTGGTAGGCATCCTTGCGCGTTGACAGGGGCTATTGAACCCGCTGCTCACTGACAAACGTTAGCTTTCAGCCACCGCGAGGGTATCATCATTTCTACCGTTACTTACAACGACAACGGGCAGATTCGTCCGATTTTCTACCGTCTTTCAATCGCAGAGATGGTTGTTCCCTATGGTGCCCCTGATTACCCTCACACAAGGAAATTTGCCTTCGATTCGTAAGTAAACCTTATTACTGCGTTTTCCGCCATCTGGGTATAATGCCGTGACAGAGGTGAATACGGTATGGGGACGATGGCGAATGAACTTTCCCTCGGCTGTGACTGCTTGGGAAAAATCCATTATCTAGTACGTCTCCTTCTTCTCACCATAGACCTCCGCTGATTAACTGGTTCTTTTTGCAGCCTGGTGCTTCTGTTACCCATTCTGGCGCAGCGCTCGTTACCAAGAACGTCATTTGCATCCATGAGGAGGATGCCGGAGTATTGTGGAAGCACACTGACTTCCGTCCAGGTGGTCGTTCCCAAACAGTGAGAAGCAGGCGTCTCGTGGTCAGCATGGTGTGCACGCTCGCCAACTACGGTAAGGATATCCCCAATTTTCCACTCCCGATCTCTAATGTCCGGATTTTCGTGTAGAGTACATCTGGAATTACTACTTCTACCAAGATGGCAACATCGAGCTTGAGATCCGCCTCACCGGCATTCTGCAAGTTTACGTCGCTGGCGATAACGAACCCACCCCTCACGGAACCACTGTTGCCCCCGGTATTAATGCACACTACCACCAGCATATCTTCTCTGTCCGCGTCGACCCCATGCTTGACGGTTTGCAGAATTCGGTCATCGAATCCGATATCACGGGTCTCGATGCGCCCACAGGTTCCAAAGAGAACTTTGCAGGGAACGGTTTCATCGTCAAGGATCGCGTCCTCAAGGATCCAGTCGAAGACGGTGCACGGGATTTCAACTGGGCAACCGAGCGTCGCTGGCGCATCGCGAACCTGAACAAGACCCACTACTCTTCCGGAAAGCCGGTCTCGTATCAGATCGTGATGAAGGGCGGTGCGGTTCCCCTTATGGCCAAACCGGACTCGTGGATCGCACGCCGGGGCTCGTTTGCGCACAAGCAGCTTTGGGTCGTGAAAGACCAGGAAGGACCGAAGGGCTCGAGACTCTTCCCCAGCGGCAGGTACGTTCCGCATACTCGGGAAGAACCCGAGGAATCGGTCGGAAGCTGGGTGAAGGGAGGCAGCGGTAGCATCGACAACGAAGACATCCTTCTTTACCTCACTCTTGGTGAGTGATTTTGGCCTCTTAATGCTTGCTTGGACAGTCTGGACCGAACGTTGTATTTTCAGGGACAACGCATATTCCTCGCCCTGAGGACTGGCCCGTGTAGGTTCTTCGTTCTTTCGCTTCCTTCATACGGGTTAAATATGATCCTATAGCATGCCTGTGGAGCACGTCAATATTCTCTTCAAGCCTTCGAGCTTCTTTACCAAGAACCCTAGCATGGATGTCCCTGGTACCAAGGACCCCCATAGTCGACCGGCATTCGATGTCGACAGTAGGAACGACCATGCGAACGGAACAAACGGCACGTCGGCCTGTTGTTCAAACTAAGGATTTCAGACATTGTTATAACTTTGTATGTGCGTTATGTTCTATGTTTCGTGTTTCCTATGCCCTCCATCGATGTAACAAACATATTTATCGTGATCGCACATTGCCATGTATACCAGTCCTCAGAAGGGGTTTGGTCATTGAATCAATGCAGAGATACCCTCCCTGACCTGTGTGAATGCAATGCGATAAGCAAGGAGGTCCAGCAAGCCTTTCTTATCGTACCGTGATGGCAAAGAGAAAAGACCATTCGTAATTGCACTTTAGGGCAGCAGCAAGGACCATCTATTTCCACCTCAAAAACTGAGACCGTGCATTGTTGGGCGTTTAGCACCTTCCTCGAGAGCCCAGACTTTGCGGGTTGAACTCGGTCGTGTCTCAGCATCATCACCGTCGCCGGCGTCATCATTAGAGATATTGGCCCTCAGGGTAGGTCGGACTCCCAGGGATGCGCAGAGGGCCTTATATCGCGACCGGATCTGACGTTGCAGTTTCTCCATGTCGATATCGATATCTTCGGACGGAGCATTTGGTTGCGCTGCAGACGGATTAACTCTCGGAAACTGTTGGATGAGACCGAGAAGATGTTTGATATGATGCACAGCACGCCTGAGATACGATCAACGCGCACGAGCGGCAGGACAACGAGAAATACGCAACTGATCTTGAACTCCCTGCCGAGCGTATATGCTCTGCCACATCAACGCGAAGCCCTCGTAAAAGCCGATCTCCTCCCATATCTCGAATCCTTTCTCGCGACCCAGCGCCCGCCCTTCGATCAAGCCGTGGGTCCGTCCGTGAGCGAATCCATCCGCGTAACCCGCGTCGTAGAACCTGTCAGATCAGGAGGCCCTCTTAGAGAATGATTTTTGGATTTAGCAAGGAGGCGTAGCGGACGTCTGTTCAAGGTGGACAAGTTCCTCGAGATCGAAGTGTTCTGCCATGACGACGGGCTAATGCGGTTGTGACAGTGTAAGCTGACCCAGTTTTAATCGATATCGAAGGCGTCGTTGTAGGTGGCATGTTATGCGGACTTATCGTAATTCAAATATTCCTAAATAAAGAACACTCTTGCTTACAAGTGCACAGTAGACTAGTTCCTTACTACGTTTGTTATCGAAGGACAAATGTTTAGCGGATACTTGTGTAACGTTAACGATACCAAAGCCTAGAGCGAGGACACACTAGAGCTGTCTCAAGTGGATCATCATCGAGTCCTTACCAAAGGGCACCCGTTATCGACTGGGCCGAGGTGCACCAAATTCGTGAGCTTACATAAGACTGGACTAAGGGGTCATGTCTGCATATACAGAAAACCATCACATGGCGAAACGAACCACCGTCCAGCAAAAACCTGCAGAGCAATTTGGATTTACGAAAAGGAAGGGGAACTCCTCTTCAGAAAAAAAGCCACCGTTGCGGCCACCACTTCCGGAAAAGTGTAACAGCGACAAAGACGACAGTAGCGACTCGGAGGGCAGCGAGTATGGCAATTCCGAAGAGGATAGTAGACGTGGGAGAGAAGACGACGAAGACGTGGAAGGAGAGGACGATAGCAGTTTCCCGGATGAGGAGCACGTTGACGATGACCTAAATGGCATTATGGATCATGAAGGTTTTGCTGGACCGTCCCAGAAAGTTGTCAAACCCTTGACGGCCGACGGCCTTGCCACTTTCAATGCCGAGATTGAACGGACGGGTGTGATATATATATCCCGCATACCTCCTGGAATGCGTCCAGAGAAGGTCAGGCATTTAATGTCGCAATATGGAGAAGTGGGTAGAGTGTATTTGCAGAAGGAAGGTAAGTCTTCGTGCACTATGGGCTACAGCTTTGATTTACTAGTAATGGGCACAGACCCCAAGACGACGTATCACAGAGCAAAATATACCACCGATAAAAAACCTCATTTCGTGGAGGGCTGGGTAGAATTTAAAGACAAGAAAGTCGCACGGATGACAGCTACGATGCTCAACGCCCAGCCAATAGGAGGAAAGAAAGGTACACGATGGAGAGACGATGTCTGGACGATGACATACCTCCCAAAATTCAAATGGAATATGTTGACTGAGCAAATAGGTGAGAGACCCGGACAGCGGTGGTTATCGATGTTCTCTACGATGTACTAACCCCGCCACATAACAGCTCATGAGGCAGCTGTTAGAGCTGCCAAACTTCGAGTCGAGGTCACACAGTCAAGGTCGGAGCAAAACGAGTACCTTAGGAATGTGGAGTTGGCTCGAGTAGTAGACAAGCGGAATGAGAAGCGAAAAGAGAAGGGCCTGGAACCTCTTCAGCCCAAGGTGAAAAGAGAAAAACGCCCAGGGGGCGATCGCGATGACCATGATGAGAAACAGAAGAAACGAACCAAAGTGGATAGTGACGAGAGAGAGATCCAGCTGCAGAATGTGCTAGGCAGTATATTTTAATTCCGCACAGTTATTCTTCCTAATCTGCACTGGCTGAGCTTGAGTCACCCTACATCCTATATGTCACATAGGTCCTACAGCTAGATAAGTAACACGAAACAGCTTGTAAGAATGTTTCTTCCAACACTAATCACTGGAGTCAGACTAGCTTACATAAGTGCGCATCGCACTCCACTGTCCCTCACTGGTAGCTTGTTCACCTACTATTAAGAGCATATACGGGGGGGATTGGGAAGGGGTCGCTGTAAATTTTCGAGACCAAGTATAATTTCACTCTATGCCTTTGCCATTACTGATTTGTTGTAGATACCCTGCAGGTTCCCACTGCCTTTCAACCATCTACATCTACATGATGTTCCTGCGAGAACTACTCAACCAACTTCCAGGGGCCATATACCGCCTTGACAGACTGTACCTGCGACGAGGAAGCTCTATAGCGTCTGTATCTGAACCCATATCAGAGCTCTGTGCGACTTGTACCACTATAGATGTCGGCCAGATTCTTCGCGATGGTCTTCTGGAGAAGGATATGGTTCCTCTAGGCCTTCTTCCGGAGATAGAGAAGAAAGCCAGAAACTGTGCTTTGTGTCGCTTGGTATCCAGTCACATCCGACATTGCTGGCGTCTCGACGACAACCCTAACTTAGATCTCGGAAGTGTCGTATGTCGTATGCACGCAATAGGCTATGGTCCTCGGAACTTCCGCCTCGATACTAAGGAGCGATGTCATCGTCTTCTTGTAAAAATTTCAGGCAGACCACTGACGGTAACGCAGTCTCTCATGGCTGCAGAAGCACAACTCCACGTTGATATTCAGCTCCTGGAGGAAGACTCTCACAAAGTCTCCAGAGTAACGGACTACCATGGCAGAAGGCTGAAGGATACGGTGGACATCAACTTAATTATGAAATGGATCCACTTTTGCAAGACGGAACATGGAGATCAATGTGAATCGGTGTGGTGGACAGCCAACGACGATGACCCGCCGGACTTTGTAAGGATGATAGATGTCAAGCAGATGGCTCTGGTTCGGGCACCCCCGAGATGTCGCTACGTGGCTTTGAGCTATGTCTGGGGCGGTGGTGGAGAAGAGTACTGGACGACAATGTCGAACGTGACGACACGAAATCGGCCTGCCGGTCTCGACAAGTCCGTCCTGCCAGCGACTATTCTTGATGCCATCGATCTCGTTAAACGAGTGCGTGAAAGATATTTATGGATCGATGCACTCTGCATTGTACAGGATAGTCGGACAGATAAGGTTAATCAAATTCGAAACATGGATCTGATCTATAGCAGAGCTACCTTTACAGTCTTTGCTGCAGATGGAGACAGTGCCCGCGCGGGTCTTTCTGGCCTTACGACAGGAACACGGACATGTAAGCAACACGTGGAGACTGTCCAAGGACTTCATCTTGTCCTACCGCTACCATCATCCTTGGAAGCTGCCGCAGAGTCTACGTGGAATACACGTGGATGGACGTTCCAGGAACTTCTGCTCTCTCGACGCCGGTTGTTCTTCACGAAGTACCAAGTATACTTTGAGTGTGCGGAGGATTCTTGGTGTGAAGATGTTTCAGAAACGAAATCTCGACATTACGACTTCTCAATGCCTACTACCGTGAATACTGGCGTATTTCTTCCAAGTTCTAGAATTACCCCAGCGTTCAACATCGACACTTACGCGTCTGCCATTAGAAGATACTCACGACGTCTTCTGACTTACGAGTCAGATATCGTGGCTGCTATCACAGCATTTATAAATGTTCTTACTATACGATGCGAACCACCTGGGACCGATGCTAGAGCAGCCTTTCCATATGGGATGTGGGTAAAGTACTTGGATTACACTCTATTATGGCAGCCCAGACTGGATACATCACAGTCGCGACGCTTGGTTTGCGAAAGTGAACACTCGCGCTGGCCATCCTGGGCATGGGCCGGATGGAAAGGCGGTGTTGACTACACGGACGAAACCACTCTGGTGGGCTCCACCTGGTCCTATAGTACCCACGGTTCTCCAGTCGAATCTCTGGTTGCTACTTGGCACGTGGTCAAAGAAGATAGAGAGCTGGTTCGATTAGATGTTGAGCGATTTTTACCCAGTTGGAATGCAGAAGACATGGGACGAGAGAGATATTCACGGTGCAGAAGCCACCAGAGTGACTTGGAGATGGCCTTCCTCCCTCCACCAGGCACGCTTGTCTTCCGTACTCAGCGCACCCATTTCCAAGTGGTCAAAATGGATGGACGCCCTCAAGACAAGACATTCACCATCTTCGACGTATTCGCGCCTCAGTCAGAATCCAAAGGACACGTTGGGCGGATTATCCTGCCAGTGGAAACATCTTCTTTGGCGGTGCTTGAATTCATTGTCATCTCTAGATCGGGTGGGTCGCGAGGACTCCACGACGAACTATCTTGGGGAGATGTATATTATGGATGTATGTTGCATGTAATGGCTGTTCGACAGTCATTTTCAGATATCAGGCTCAGAGAGCGACTTGGCGTTGGGCTAGTAATCGAAAGTGCTTGGCTGAAGAGCGCGGCAGAGGAGGCTGTAATATTGTTGGCTTAGGCTACGTATGAAGGCTTCAGGTGTATATTTGCTCAGGACGAATCATTCGGGATAGTGTCATGTACCGCGTATATGTAATACGAGTACTTTATATACATTGATATCAATTCAACATCCCTCGGCTTTCAACGACCTCAATCTCCCACTGGCATGCACGTAGCCACCTCCGCAAAGGCAAAGCAGCACGATGCCAAGTTTCGCTAACGAAGTTTGATACATATCCTGCTACAGAAACAGCTTGAATACGTCGAGAAACTGCAGGCCGAAATAGATGTGCTGCAGCGGAAACTCGGGTAGGCTTTTGCGATTCCTAGCGGCACTGTTATGATGTCTTGTGACGGGTGTCGACTTCCGCCAGAGAAAACGAGAAGGCGGAGGCCATAGTTTCAAAGCATATCAAATTACTCCATCGTTATAACGATGCAAAAGACGCAGCTCAGGTACGTCGCCGTGATCTTCCTACGCTCGACAGCTTAGTTGTGCTGCTAAAGATCTTGATCGGAAGGGTATACTATCGAGGCAATGCCTTATATGCGTACTGAACATGCCTTCTACCTTAGCTAGCATCTCTCAAGGGTATGACCCTCCGCCAGATCCACATTGACATGGATCTCCTTGACGATGCAAATTGACGTCTGCCGAAGATGATTGTAGCGAGACGGCCACTGTCGATACTTCACATTTCCCTAGCTTGCACTGTGACCGACTACTTGTGCTATCGTTCTTACTGATGCGAAAGAACAGGTCGCCTTACAATCTCTGTGACCATATCAAATCCCGTCCAATGCTCTGCAAGAACTTATTTCCATTAACTGAGCAACGTCGCTTGCACGATCGTTATGGTATGTATGGTCTCCCAGAGCTTGCGAGTCGTCAGATCACGACAAGCGAGGCCAATTTGAGGGTAACGCATACAATTAGTCCCAATTATGCATTTCTGGCCAAGGTAATATGGTGTACACAATAAGGTGTCCGTGTTGTCCAGGATATCCGGACAGGCCGTCCAAGTCACGAAATGTAATATATCATCGTAGATTTCTGAACGCAATGCATGCAACCAAATATTCCTAGGATTGCCTTGCTCCAAGTATCGTACATCTTATATACAAGGAGAAGATAGAGCGAGCCAGCTCGTTCCGCAAGCTGCCCACACGCCAACAACTTTCCCTGTAGCGTTTGCACCTTCTCTGGGCCACAATTGCACTGGAAGAGGGACATCCTCCGACAGTTCGAGTCCCAGGTTTCCGTGTTCGTTCCATCCCCAGCCCCAAACGGAATTTGAGGCAACATTCTCTTCGTCTCTGGATGGAGAAGTCAATACTAGAACGTGCTCACTCCCGCATGCTAGCATGACGATGCGTGTTGGCCACGGCATCGTGGAGAGTCTGACAGGGCTAAGCGTGCCCGAGATGGATGCACTAGTATCGCATCGTCCAAGCTGTCCTTTGGTATTGCTCCCCGTCGCGAATAGAGTGTCCTGGTTACCCTCTCGAACGTGGATGTAGGTGCCGTTCCATGTGCATCCAACGCTCTGAATTTGCAACTTGAGCGACGACAGGCCCTCAAGCTGACCCTTTCTATTCGAGCCAAGAGCCGATATACTACCAGATTGGTGCAGGATGACAGTGTGTTCATTCCCCAGAGCACAGCAGCGTAAGGGATCGCCTACAATGTCTATGGGTATGACTATCGGACGGTTCGTGAATGGCATCTTCGTTTTCTGGCCAAGTTGGCCCTGCCGTGATGCCCCCCATCCAACTAGGACCAGGGAAGACGCAGCCTCATCAGCCATGCGCGTCTGCAGCTCGATAACTACATGTCTGGGTCCAGCACACATAGATTTGATGGTAACAGTCCTGAGATGGGTAGCGTCCATTCTGTCATCGAGAGTAGTAGTCAGGTCGACGATGTATGGCTTTCCAGAGGTGCTGGTGTTAGCGCCTACACCTAGTGCACCGAAATCGTTGCTGCCCATGGATACCAGTAGATCGGATTTTCCGGGGCACGAGAACACGATATATGTTGTCTCCCATGCAGCAGCTACGAGTCGAATCTTGTACGTCAATTCTTTCTCTTGTAATATGTCACTGAGCGAGATGGCAAGTGGCCTGAATGTTGAGTCTTTCGTCCCGGCATGCTTTGGTCCTAGCTGCCCTTTACTCCCATCGCCCGCCCCCCATAGCTGGATCTCTCCGTCCTGGCTCTGGAGTACGATGATGGTATGATTTGCGCCACTGGCGAGACCGACGATTCTGGTAGTATTGGGCGGTAGTTGGAATCCGTAGCCCGCGAACCTGCAGGGCGTGAACGTATGAGCATCGTTGGTCGAGCCGATGCCTAGTTGTCCTCGAGCGTTAGAGCCTGCTGCTAGTAGAACGGTTGGATTGTTGCTCATAGGCGTTACCGCCTTCTGGAATTCAGTGGATGACTCTGGGTTCCATTGCAGAATTGCTCACTGAGAGTCGAGGACTCGAGAGGTTGCGATATGTTCAAGTGTCCTTCAGAACAATGAGAACGAGTGTGTCCAAGTACTGCCCAAGTTACGGACTTCTATGGAGGATTCTTGAGAAGACTATATGACGAGACACCCGTCTAGGCGCTTCACAGCGCCTTACAGTAGATACGCAAGAGCGACCTCTGTATCGTTATCTGGGTTCACCTTATTTCATGGCTACTAGTCGGAGGAAATTAATACTGGACACTTCTGACTACGATACAGACAATATGTGCATGGATATACTTGATGTCAAGCAAAAGATCATAAAGAAGCTCAGTAAAATATAGAGTAGTTGTCGCTTCGAGACAAGACTATCGCTCTCAAGCCCTTGCCATGTAGGTATGTACAAGATCCAGACGCACAAGGGGCTCCAATGGAAGCTTGCAGCCCATAAGTTTGACTATTAACACATGGTCATCAATATCTCCCCTCGGCAGTCATCGCGAACACATACCAGTTCCGTCAGGCTGCCCAGCAGCGTACAGCATCTCCACTGGGTGGAAAGAAAAGGATGTACTTCTCGGAATGTATGGAGACGGCTGTCGTTGAGGATATACACTCAGGCCCGTGGAAAGCATCAACGAAGAAAGGGGATTGGGGTCTAGTATGGAATGTAGCATGAAACGTTGGTGCCTCCAGTTTGTTGGGGTAAGCGCAGAGGTACTGCAGAAAGCGCGGTTGGTTGGCTTTTGTACAGTATAATGAAATGGCTCGACATACGTGGCAAAAACACCAGCCTGGGGATGGACATCAAAGGTTGATAGACCGCTAGGATGTAAGTCTAACGCTTGCACAGGTCGGTTCGAACCCCTAATATCCCATAAGCGGACCTCTCCAGCAAGACTAGTCACAATGTGAGCCTGAATGCAACCAATACCTTATAAAAACTTACCTAGCCGAAAGGAACTGCCCACTAAATCTCGGGTGATACCTGACATTTTGTACCCACGAGTGATGACCTTCGTAAATCCCCACCACTGCGTCTTCCTCCTCCAGACGACGGTCAAATACCTTCACTACACCATCTGCAAATGCAGCAATAAACGTCGATGTCGATCCATGCTCCGAGACGATGGAGGTAACAGGGCTCTCTGAGTTGGTCTCCAAGTTCTGCATGGACGTCAACCAAGTCTGTATTATATAGGGGAGAAACGCCTACCAATACGTGCAATTCCGTGTGTGCATCCCATACTCGGATAATTCTAGAGTCACCACCCACGAGTAAGGACCCTCCAGACTGCTTCCACTCCATAATGATACCACTCCCCCTCCGAACGTTTATCAGGTCATTTAGGCCACGGAAAGAACTGACCATCTGCAAGGGACCCTGGTCCAAGGTTGCATCGTAGTTGCGATACAAGCGTACAATGCCATCAGCTAGATGGTTGTTTTTTTTAGAAAACCTGACTAACAGGGAACAGAAACAGCGAACCTGAGCCAGTCATAATAATGCCTCCGACATCTTGATTGATTATATGTAATGACGTGATGCTCGTACCTCTGGGATTACCGTTGCAGAAGTAATTTAGTCGCTTCCGCTGGGACCAATCCCAGACGCTTTTGTCATTGTCAGTTGATTAAAAGCGGTAGACAACGAAGGACGAACCTGATCATATCCGTATCGTTGGCAACAACAAGGTGGGGATCATAGGAATGCAGGGTCATGGAGAGCGGGATACCATTAACTTGCAAGCTGGCAACCGGTCGATCCCAACGAGAGCGTTCTACATTGCGCAGAACAATCAAGGGTGGCTTAAGTGACAAAGAACTGAAGAAGGCCTACCGGCGTCGAGTGCCTGACTCGAGGTCTCCGTTATTATCTGCTCGTTGCGCTGCTGCCTCCAAACTTGATAGTTATACTGGACACTCCCTGGTTCGTCAGCTTCAGCTTGCTAGGAATACCCGATAGAAGGTCAAATTTAAGATGTACATGTTCAATGTATGTCGTACCCTCATCTGCGGCTCTTTGAAGTATTCGCAGCACCAATCAAAGAACGAGCTCTTCAATGGGAGAACATCCCGAAGCCCATTTCCGGTACCACAACCTAGAGGTACGTTACTGCCGCCCGAGTCCATAGAGAAGGTACTCCCACATGGGCTGTTAAGGTCACCGCTTGGCCCGTCGAGACCTGGTGTAGTCCGACGCCCGTGCACGCCCGTACGTCGCCGAGCGCGCAGGCGCACCATATCTTCCTCCATAAGTGCCTCCATCACATTCAGGGGCGTATAGTCGGGTTGCACCTTGTATTCTATCGGGGACGGTGGCTGCGACGACATACCCTTCATCGGAGTCTGTGGTCGCGAATAGGGGGAGGCGTACAGTGCGAGGTTCAAATTGGGCGACGGTGGACGTGACTGTGCTAGATCTGCGCGTAAAGGAGTCAAAGGCCCAGGAAGAGGACTCGAAGGCGCCCGCCCCTCGTCCATGCTCGGGAAGGTAATTCCACCTGCAAGTGAACGTAGGGCATTTGCAAAGGAAGATGTGCGCCGAAGGGTGCTCGTGACACTAGACGAGAGGGCACTCGTTACGTTCTCACTTCGTGCGATACCAGGACGGCTGGCGATAGCGGGTGTTGCATGCTGCAGAAGCGGTGAGGATTGGAGAGATGGCACACGAGAATGTACACTAGCTGAAAGCCCTCCTCGAGCATCCACTGGAATGGGCGGGGAGTCCAGTGATGTGCAGTCGAGGCGATAGAAAGGAGATGCGAGAAGTAAAGCAACAATATAGTCTGTAACAGTTTGTGCGTTGGTAGCAACCTCATGGTAAGGGTCAGCTGTCAGTTCAAGGAGTGCAACAAAAATCGTGAAGAAAGACGAAAGTAGTACGCGATTCTCCTCGCGCGCAGCTTCATCGTCGCCGAAGGACTCAAGCCATTCGCCCATGGCCTGAGCAGTTATTTCTTCTTCACGCGGCTGCGTGCTCATTTCTGTGCGCCACTTGCGATCCTCTTCCCAGTAGATCCAAGCACAAACCACAAAATACCCGCGCCACTCCTTGACCAGACAACTAATAAGAACCAGAAGCTCCTTGCGTACCATGGGACTTGCATCGTCTTTTGCAGCAACCGTGGCACCGGTGACAACTGCAACCTCCATGCGGAAATGAATGCGTTCTTCAAGTTGGTACTGCGTCCCACTGCCCCTGCCTCCATGTTTGTCGAAATCGGCAGAACCGCTCGCGCCCATGAATGTCCCCAAGGCGTACATAGCTGCGGCCCGCACCTCAGGGGAATCGTCTGAGAGTAAGAGAATGAGCTTGTCTTGAGTACCCCGGTCAACGCCATACACTTTGATCTCGTCGTTTGCGTCCCATATTTGTGCGATACAAAGTGCACTCCATTGCCGAAGTAAAAAGTCACCCTCATCCAACTTATCGAAGCAGCTATCAAAGACGCGCTCTCGCCAGCACGCCATCTGACCATTATAGTAGTCTCGGGCGACCGCGGCCAGGATGAAAGCGCACATAGCTTTGTGCTCGGAACTATTAGGAAGGGCATGTTGAGGCTGGTCGTCCGTCAAAGCCAGGACATTGGCGAAGTACTTGAAACCTCCAGTGTTATGTAGGTCGACCTGCACACTCGGATCGACGGCCATGATACGCGCCCAAATGAAAATCAACACAGGTCGAAGATCCTGGCCTGCCGCTTGAAGTAGTTTCGATATGTAAGGGAAAATACCAATGGTGAGAACAAGGTTGACAGCCCATGGTCCGAGGTCAACAAATTGCGAAAGGAGGATGAGTGCGCGAAGCCGGTGGGGCTGTGACAGAAGGACTTGAAGGACTATTGGAAGTTGATCAGGGGGCTTCCGAGGGACGAGGTCGTCTGAGTGTGAGGAGTTGGGCCCGTGTTCCCTACCATTGGCATGGCCATTAGCTACAGGAGCGTCCATTCCCTCGTATCCGGTTCCACCATTCTGCATGGGAAGAGACATCGGACCACGTTTGGTGAGTGCTGAACCGCCACGAGATATCCAGACTTCAAACGCAGTTAGCTGGTCTGTAAAGAACCGGCTAGGGATGTACTGGTAAGGTTTCTCGGTTTGGGAGCTACTTTGAGCGCTCCGGGAACCCGGCTGACCAACGCGACCAGTACGGGAAACCGTTTGAGGAGCCGCATTTGATGGACCGGCCCCTGCAGCTGGGGCCTTGGCAAGGAGATCGGGAAGTTGACGGAGGCAAGTATCGACCGCGAGATCCCAAGCCGCCCAGAGTGGGTGAGTATTGGTGGGGGGTAAAGGCGGGTAGGTATGAGGTGTGCAATGGTAGTTTTTCATGATTCGCTCAGCAAGGAGGAAGTTCCGAAATAGCGATGCAATAAGGAGGTCAGACCGATACAACCGAGTAAACAGGCCCCGAGGGAATGTTGTCCAAGCAATGGTATCTGTTATGGCGGTGAAGATCCAATTTAACTCGCCTAGTGGCGTGCGTCGATCTTTCAGATCCCCTGGAAGTTGCATCACCATGTCGGGTGTGATATTACTGGGAAGTTGATGCGTCATGATAAAGTAGCGCAAGGCGATATCAATTGGGGAAGTGAGGCATGATGTGAAGATGTCTGCGGGGAGTTCGGGACATGAAGGAAGTTGTTCGTGAGCTAAACAAGCTGCCAGCTGAAGAGAGTTCATGTACGGTTGCATTCCGTCAGGATAACCGCCTCGCGTGGTAAAGACCTCTTGGTCGCGACGCTCAGCGAAATTGTTAAAGTTAGTTAAGAGATTACCGGCGGCGGAGCAATCCCAGATGTATACGCCAGGGGAACCCAGCCAACTCTGTAGTTCCATGAGAGAGACGGGGATATATTGCGTGTAATTACGGTTGAAGCACCATAGTTCACCACTAGGTGTTGGTTTCGGCACGCCGTGACCATTATAGTAGAAACAAACGGTCTCGTCTTTTGCTTGCTTGCGAAGAGTCATGCAAAACCTACGAAGGTCCTCATAAGAAGGATCAAGAATGGGCTTGTATGGGATTTTGAGACTAAGCCCTTCGAACTGGTGTTGGAGGTTGGTACCGATGGCTTCGAGGGCTTTGTGCGAAGGTAAGGTATGAGGATCTACCCAACACTCGAGCACAGCGCATGGGTTAGTCTTGATGATATCTGGTGGATCTACGTCTATATTCAAGCACAATACCAGGGCAGCATTTGCCGTCTTCAACTTCCCCGGAGCAGAACCACGCCAAGGGAAGAGTTTCGCAGAGAAGACAGAACGCGGAGACGGGTTACCGCAAGTCAGATGGCGCTTAGCAGACCAGTAAGGAATCCAACCCCGTTCTGTAATGGCCTCCGACCCCATCTCCGAGCTCTGTCTATCTCTTATACCTTGCAGAGAACATGAGATGAGTGGGCTTTGCATCATGGGCGTGGATCAGTGTGACACCCTACCTTGACCATGTCGTCCGTTTTGCATCTGCAATTCCGACTGATCCCACGGGCTAATTTCAGCACGAATCCTGTAATATCCGCACGCCGTTATCGCTGTCGACCAGACAAACGTTCCGAGTCCACTGGTGATCTGGCTAGCAGTGTGTGTAATGCGTATAGCCCCACGCAGCATGTGACACGCTACGCGTAACAGCGTAACGCTATTGTGACTGTCACGTAAGCCCGTCACTATACTATCCTCTGCCTAGCGTCGCGGTACATACTACTGATCATTGGTAGAACGTTAGCTGGAACTTATCCCTCCAACCGTGGAGACATTCGAATGCTGGTATCAATTGCACGCTAACAATGTCTTCCATAGACCCACCATTAGGCGCCCTCGTGGAAATATCTACTGGCCGTGGTATCGTCCGTTTCTGTGGGCCGACCTCCTTCGCGTCGGGCAAATGGGTCGGCATTGAACTGTACGAACCAAAGGGAAAGAACGACGGGTCTATCAATGGGCTTGCATATTTCTCTTGCAGACCCATGTATGGCGTGTTCATACGACCCAGCCAGGTCAGGATCATCTCTACTGAACCAGAGCAACCCCCTGTGAACGTGAGTACTACCTACAGCTGCTCTCTTGCATTGCCCGTTGAATTCTTACCAGCGACCCCAACCACCCCTCGCGAGATCCGTAGCCGGACATCAACGCACGCCCAGCACAGGTCCGGCCCGCGCCGCGTCCCTCCGTTCGAGTGGACCATCGTCGCGTTCCTCGAGTCCTGTCAAGGCTTCAGCGACGTCGCTTCCGCCTCCGCCTGGTATAGCAAGCCCTCGTATCTCTCGTTTAGCTCCACCCGCTTCCCCTGTGAAACGCATCCCTTCCTTGGCACTTCAACCACGCAAGTCCTTCCCTCGCACGGCTTCAGGAGAGAGCAGTGGACCTCTTAGCCCTGCACTCCAGACGTCACGCAGCAACCAGCCGCCAAGTCAGGACACCAGCATTCTGGTATCTCAGAGAACCACGTCACCATTATCTCTCCCCTCCCAAGTACCGTCACCCGCAATCCAACCTGCATCGTTGCAGCCCCAATCGCTATCACCAGGGGCGGTAACACCATCCCAACCTCCTGCACTGGCTTCGTCTGCACCATCGAATACCCGTGGGTTACCTTCGCCCATTGTACCACCTCCAACCAGTGTATCGTTAGATACACGTACAGCATCGATGACGAGGGAAGCATCTTCTCAGAGCGTGACAGTGTGTTTCCTTTGCCCTATTTGTAGACAAAGTACTCACCATTCATACAGCGCAGTGTGGATGAAACGGAGCTCCAAGAGCTCCGAGCAAAGACACGCGTTCTGGAGGCTAAACGTGCGGATGATGCGCGCCATATCCGCGAACTGGAAACGCGTCTGTCCGAGGCCGAGTCTTTCGTTGCTCTACGACCTAAACTTCAAGCGAAGCTTAACCAGCTTCAAACTGAGCTCAGTGCAACGCGTCGCGAACTTGCAGACGCACAACAGTTGGCGCAACTCTCTGACAATCGTGGCATAGATGCCCAGGAACAGCTGGAGATGGCGATGTTGGACAAAGAAGTTGCTGAAGAGAAAGCAGAACTTGCGCAGACTGAATTGGAAGAACTGAAAGAGAAATTTGCTCATTTAGAAGTGGAACTGCAAGTCCTGAAGGAGGGTGGAGGTAAGTGAAATTCTTTGGGTATCTATGTGGTTTGATCTTCTCGTGTCTAGGTCTCGGAGAGGATGGAGAAACAAACGCTAAGTCTTCTTTGGCGTACATCCAGCTGGAGAAGCAGAATGAGCGTCTCAAGGAAGCCCTCATCCGGTATGTGTTTTTAACCTTGTTATGACCCCCCATTCTATATCCTCTCTAGGCTACGCGATATGTCACAAGAGACGGAGCAAGATCAACGTCGTCGCATCGCAGAACTGGAGAGAGATGTCACGAGCATTGATGACCTTCAAGGTCTGCAAACTCCATATCGCAATATGTATGCTACTTAATGTGCTGTCTGTCAGAACAATATGAATCTACGCTGATCAAGTTATCCAATGCCGAGACGCAGATCGAAGACCTGAAATCTCAGTTGGATGTCGCTCTTGGCGCGGAGGAGATGGTCGAACGACTCACAGAGCGTAACCTCATGTATAGTGAGGTAATATTTCAAGCGTTATCCTTACAATATCGTTTTCTAAATATGCTGCAGAAAATAGAAGAGATGCGCATCACGATCGAAGATCTCGAAGCTCTTAAGGAGCTTAACGACGAACTTGAAGAAAACCACATTGAAACCGAGAAGGCCTTACAAGAAGAGATCGGTCTGATATCCACCTTCCTGTATCGAATCTGCTTTGCTTATTACTCTCTTTAGAGGCAAAGGACGGGAAGATCAGAGAGCATCTTCAGAAGATATCAACACTCGAAGACGCTTGTCAAGATCTTGATAATACGATTGGCCAGTTCCGTGAGCTTGTTCTTCAGTTGCAGAGGTTGTTCTTCATTTCTCCACCTACTTTTGCATGTCTCACAATATCCTGTTAGCGAACTCGATGCAATGAGGACGCAAACCCAAAACGCTCAACATGAGTCCGCTGCAGCTGCATCTCAGACTGCGGCCATGATGTCCCTCAACCTTAAGCTTCAATCGACAGCAGCCAAGAACCAAGCCAAGGCAGTGGAGCTTGAACTTCGCAAGCTGGAAGCACGGGAAAGTCGCGAGCTGATAGCTATTATACAGGTCTATCGTCTTTGTTCAGGCATTTTCTGGATACTGACAAGCATAACGAGAACAGCCATACTTACCACAACCATATGTCGAGAGCGACAGCGACGCCACAAGTTGTTACCTGTTCTTCCAGAGGCTGGGATGCAAGATTGATATCATCAACAATATCGTTGGGCACGCACATGGATTACCCGAGTCTCTGAATGGTTCGGTGTCAGAAACGTTAGTTGGCATTTGTGAGATGCGTGGCCGTGCTGCTAGCCTATCAACACTTTGCAAGCGTTTTGCTGCTATTCTTCGTCGGTGCGATCCAGGGTCATTCTTAAACATTGGAAGAATCTATCCCGAAATCGCACCTATGGAAAAACGCATCGACATGCATATGGATCTCCTTAGGCGGGATGAATTCCGCGAGATGGAATTTGTCAGCGATGTTCTCAAGTAGGTCGCACTCTCTACTACCAAGTGTGAACCCGGTGGACAATTTTTGCCTAGATTGCAAGCACAGTTTGATCATCTTGCAGAAACTTATTTCAGTGGGTTTGATCAAGACCTTGGTGAACGCGAGCTTGGATATGCGCTTTCATTTGACCATGATCTCGATGCTTTCGCCGCTTCCATTGGTTTAACCAAGACGTCTGTTGCAGCAATATTGCATGATGAAGGTAAATTGATGTCTTCTCGTTCAATTCCAGTAGAATTGACTTGCACGAAGATGTTGCTCTTGACATGGGTGGATACGATCCTGATGTGGAGCTCTTCGAACCTATGCAAAAACTCCTCGATCAATGCAAGAGTGCCAAGGTTCTTTCCAGGTGAATTCCCCTCGTATTTCTGCCCTACCAGCTCATGCCAAATGGTTGCTACCACATAGGAAGCTCACCAAACGACTGGAAGACGTCATTCAAGATTCAGCAGCTTTTAAGGCTCACCTTGTCCCACAGCTCAAATCCCTTAGTAACGCTGTCCCTGAGCTTGTCAACTTCGGTATCTCAGTGAGTACTCATTAATATATCCGTCATTTCATCAACAACCATGTCCCTGTTTAGCTCGCGCAACAAGTGATACCCCATCTCAGTGATGCTCGTAGCGCCAAGTCACCATTCCAGCTGACTTCAGTGCTCGCGTACGCGAAGCAGACAGCCATGTCTACCGTTGCGAGGGATATGCGTCCTGGCTCTTCATGGTGGGAGGCGGTAAGCGAAGCCATCGCTGCCCTCGCAGCTGAGTGTGGCAAACTACTACCGTTGGCACTTGAAGCTGAGAACATATGGAAGAGTATGTCTTTCATCTGCAAAGCGAGCTTGAGCTAAATAAATATATCATGCAGTTTCTGGCACCCCGCCATGGGTCGTACGCATTGAGGAGATTAAGGCGAGTACTGCTGTCAATGTCGAGGCTGAGCGCAAGGCAGCACAGTTCCAAGACGAGGTGCAAGGACTTGTACGTACACTCAAGAGTAGAGACCAGCACCTACAGGAAGCTGGTGTCAAGATTGAGCTTATGGAGCGCCGGATGGAAGCAGTCAAGAAACAGGCAGATACCATAGTAGAGCTTGAGATTGAGTTGTCGAAGGCCCGGAAACAGGAGAGAGCATATGAGGAAGCCATGGAACAGCTACAGGCGGATCTGGATGTGCTTGAGCAAGACAATGCTAAATTGAAGGCTATGGCTGCGCCAGAAAAACAAGGTGAGCTAATGATATTAGCTTTGTGTCTAATTGTCCTGATATGGGTTTACAGCCGGCGGAAATCAACCTGCGGAGCCTGATAATGCCCCTGTCGAGGGTAGCTTTGAGATATCACATTTATTGGAACAAGTCGGTTGTTTAGAGTGTCTTTCTTCTCTCCTCTGACCCACTATGCAGATCGAGGCCCTTCGTGGCACTGTACGCTTCCTGCGAACAGAAAATTCTTACCTCAAAGGTCAAGACCTTCTCAGAGAGATCCAGTCATTACCACCCCTCTCAGATCCAATCAGTCGCGTCGCTACCCCTCCGTTAGATCCTTCGGGTACCTCGGATTCCGAGGACTCCGACAACGATATTCCAGCTACACCCCCCACGCTCCGTTCGTTGGCGACGGAGACAAAGGCGCTCTACAAAGACGTCATTCAATTTTCGTCCTCTCCTCGCGTTGTGGACCTCTCACACCTCCACGCCAAACGAGCAGATGAAGAAGGGAAAGGCAGAAAAGGCTGGGTACGCAAAAAGGACATGCCTGCCTACCAAATCTTAGAGCGGAGAATGGAGGCTGAACGCTTACGGAAACGGGTCAAAGTTCTGATGGATCGCTCCAGCGCTCTACAAATGTAGCTCAACCCACCTTATAGTAAACAGAAGATGCTGCTAATTTGGATTCCACTCATGTTTATACCAGTTGTTAAAGTTGTTCGGTGATCTGGATGCTTCTTGGCAGGAAGCCGTCGAATGTCGACAACTATTTAAGACTACTGCAAATTTCGGTGCTAAGTAGTTAGTTGTAGCAAAACCTTGGCATGGGACACACTACTGGTTGTGCGTCCACAACTGTACCGATGCCAGACAAGTCACGCCTTGCCGTTGGCACCTACCAGTCAATCTGCTACCAAGAGAAAGAGACTCAGACATAGTAAGACTCTGAAAAGAATGCGACAAGAAATGCATCAGGCCGATGCAAGGGGGAAGGTTGCTCGTGAGTAGATCGTCGACACAATGCTGCGAAGACATGTCTTGCCGGAGCTATCGGCAGCAGAACCCCTTCAACTCTTCTAAGACGATACCAAAATAGTACATCCAATATTTATAACAGCGACGGCGAGGGTAGGCCTGTAGTAGAGGGGAATTGAGTGCACCATATTTACCAATGACAGTCCCTTTACGAACCTGTGGAAGCTGGGTTATTCCTGTATTTACTTGAACACAACTCTCTTCTGGCGTACACTCTTCTGCTAGTGACAATGAACCACTCAGTAATGCAGGCGGGGCAGCGCCATCCATCATCCGCCGTGGTAATATTAAATGCTAGGCTTGGCACACGGTAGTATATGAACGCCATACAGTTGTGGACATGAAACTGGCCAATGTGTAAGTTTAGCACAACTGGCCCCTCAATTGATATCATTGTATTCGTTGACGTAAACTGCTGGTTGATTTTGGCCTGTCTGCGTGAATGGTGGCATACTAGCTATCGAGGGAAATGATGACCTTGGTTCAAGATGGTCCTATATACACCTTGAACGACGATTCCGAGTCTTGTGTGTTGAAGTAGCACCGCTATGCGATGTTCGGAGTTGATACGGGCATAATAACTGATGAATTCTACCAGTGCCATCGGCCGGTTGTCGGGGCCGATGATATGAATTCGGGATTGTGCAGTAGGTTATAGGCCCCAAGGTATCTATGTAAGGAGATCAGCTTCAACCGCATGTTCGACGAAACTCGAACAGCCCGTTGCTCAGAATATATATTAGGATTATCATTGTGACCATGATACCACCTAGCGCAGAAAAAAACAACCACTATCGTCGGGAGTGTCCCCTTGTTGTCATTCGCATGAGCCACGGACGAAAGCAACAGGCATAGGTCAGTCGACCAAATGCATTTGTATGGATTACTCGGTTCCACGCCTACCTGTGATGTCATTGTTAAGTCAGCAGTAGCCTCCAACCTAAACAGGTTGGTAGCAGCCACAACGGTCGAAGAGATCCGACCGCCACGAGATCATCGTTGTTATAGTAGGTTATCTCTCCTGATTGATCAGGTCTTTGGTCACCGGATGTGTCTGTTGACAGACTCCAGTTAAGACGTGGTCACGTATGTTGACTATAGTGGCAGTGCGCATGTACTTGTTGCTGCTTCACTGGTTACGTAAGCAGGGGTTTGTTGCAGTATAGTAAATACAAGATTTCTCCTTGTGTTGCGCGTGCATCCTCAGCACCACTGAGATGCCGACTATCGTCGCTGGAACCTCACACCTCAGCGCCCTACCTCCAGACTCTACACCAGTGTCCCCTTCATGCAACAACTTGAACGCGTCACACCAATATACACTTCGAGAAGGAAGGGAACCCTGATGAACGAAAGACAATGGAAGCTGAAGCCAGAGAACAACGGAAGATACCGCCGCTGTGGTACCACGACCAAGATGACGGTCGTTTTATGAGCATGGTGCAAGCAAGTACATACAACGGAATTTTGAATTCCCTACGCATTCATCTGCTCCTGTCGGCCTGCACCATCTGTACGGACCGTCCATTGGTTCCACATTGACATCGCCCCCACTTTTAGCAACATCGATAGCACCAGCTCGCACGCACTCGGTGACGGGATATACAGTCCCCGGCTGTGCACAGAAACGCCCGGTGCGTCCCCGACTCAGAGGTGCTGTCGCTTCGAGGAATAGCAAATGTCAGCGCACCATCACCTCCTTTTCGATTGTCCAGGCAGGCCCATGACCATCTCGCGGCAGGCACATTAATCCACCTCGAAAAT